>CM076578.1:204149359-204264485 GCA_034641835.2 Pinus albicaulis | reverse complement strand
CGGCCGAACTAAATAATAGTTCGACCGAACTTTATAAATATTTCGGCCGAACTGTTGAGTCCGTTTAGATTGACGGCACAGTAACGGCGAAGCAAACAGAATTTTTGCCGGAGGTTTGGAAAACCGCCAATAGGAGTTCGGCCGAACTTAGTTAAAAGTTCGGCCGAACTATTGTTTTATAAATAAATCGCCCGCGAAATTTGTCGGGTTACAGATTTCATTATCCGCGCGCGATTTTTCTGCTGTGTTTGTATTATCCGCGCGCGACTTTTCTGCTGTGTTTGTATTATCCGCGCGCGATTTTTCTGCTGTGTTTGTATTATCCGCGACGGGTCGAGCTGTGTTTGTATTTGCTGTGTTTGGCGCGCGATTTTTCTGCTGTGGTTGTATTATCCGCGACGGGTCGAGCTGTGTTTGTATTTGCTGTGTTTGTATTATCTGCTGGGTGTGATTGCCGCGACGGGTGGAGGTGCTACTGTGTGTGATTGCCGGATAGGTCGGGCTGCTGCTGGGCGCCATCGGTAAAATCTGTGTGTGATTGCCGCGACGGGTCGAGCTGCTGCTGTGTGTGATTGCCGCGACGGGTCGAGCTGCTGCTGGGCGCCATCGTTAAAATCTGCAGGTATGTTCGTCTGCCAAAAAAACTTTCCTGTTAGGTTTTTAGTATGTTATTCTCTAAAAGGAAATTTCCCTTCCGCCTTAAACTGAAATTTGCCCATAAAACTTCATTGTAGACTTACCGCAAAAAACTTGAACCTTCTCAAGTTTCCTGCCAAGCACACTCACAATGAAGTGTGTTAGTATGCTCCATTCACTCCATCACAGTAACTTTTAACTTGTTGAGAGCGCATAGTTGTTGTCTGTAGCGTGCTATTCATTTGCAAACAAAAAGGAGCGGTTTTCTACGGCCGAATTTTCGAAATACTGTGTGTGTTTTTTTTAGCATTTAAACTCCAGCAGTTGTGAGGGCTTTCTGCATGGAGAGCTTTTTGCATGTTTTTTATTGTATTTTATTACATTGGAATTGTATGATTGCATACAAAATAATATTTTGAAAAAAATTCTATTAGCCATCTCTGCTTATGTATTGATGTGTTTTTAAATTTTTTTCTTCATATAGATGTTGAATTAGTGTCAATCTTTCAAATGCTATCTCAGTGGAAGCAGCCGCGGCTTAGATATACTTCAGTGGAAGCAGCCGCGGCTTAGATATGCTATCTCAGTGGAAGCAGCCGCAGCTTAAATATGTTATCTCAGTGGAAGCAGCCGCGGCTCAGTGAAAAATATGTATCTCATGTATTATTATATGACTTGGTTTTTGATTCAATATTAATTTTGATTATTATATAAGTTATGTAATTAAAAAAAAACATTTTTAATTTTTTAATTTTTAATTTTTAAGAGCTTCCTCAAAATTTTGCATGTTGTGATATTTTTCAGTTTTATTTTCTTATATTATTTCTTGGGAAATATTTCATTATGTAGATGTAGTAATATTATATTTCATTCTTCAAAAGTAACCTCTTTCTCTTTAATTCTACCTTTCTCATATACCTCTGAGTGTTTTCCTATAGCAGTCCCTTAACTTTTTCATTCAAAGATTGTATGGTTGTAGTGAATTATTCCTCATTAATGCTTCTTAGTTTCCCAAATATACGAGTTCAAAAAAATTTCATGGGTACACTCCATAAAAAAATTAAAATCGATAGAACCAACTACTTCAATTTTGAGAATCATTATAAGTGAATTCTTCCTACATAAGGACTTGATCCCATTGATGTGGGTGCTCACTTTTCAAGCTTCACAATATGTTTCCCAAACTAATATTGATGAATTTGGTTTTTCCATCCAATTTAGGATGATAGGATGAGATCAAACAAAGCTTAATTCCCATCTTTTTCCACAATGTCTGCCAAAAGTCTCCAACAAGCTTTGTGTCCTTGTCGGAAAATATACTTTTAGGAAGACCATGGAGTATTAATACCTCCTTAAAAAATAGATTTGAAATGTGTGTTGATTCATTTATTTTGTTATGAGGTATAAAATGTTCCATATTTGAACATTTTTCAATTATGCAAAATATGCAATCATTTCCTTTTTTATTTCTAGGAAATCCTAAAAGAAATCAATACTTACTACATCCCATGATCTATCAGGTATAGGTAATGGCTGATATAACTCGGTGGTTGGATGCTTTCCATTTGAATTTTGGTATATTTTACATCTCTTTAAAAACTTCTCATCATTTGTCCTCATTATTGGCCAAAAATAATCAACACTGAGTTGAGAAAATGTTTTGTCACTTCCAAAATTCCCTTCCAATCCTCCATTATGCTTTTCGTGTAGTAAATTGTCTATCAATGAAAATTTTTATATGCATAATTGGTAGCGCTTAAAAAACATCTCTTCTTGAAGCATATATTCCATCCAAGGACTTCAATCCTTGCTTATTAGATTTTGACATGCCTTGTAAAACTCATGAAAATATGCATCATCTTTGTATAGCTTCTTGATATGATCAGATCCTAAGAATTTCACTTGAAACTTTTGAAAAAGTATGCATCTTCTTCTCAAATCATTGGAAATTTTATTAGTAATTCCATTAATATGTTTCAAAAAAAATGTAAATTTATTAATATAATATACCCACTTAGCATGATTTTGATTTCATTTGTCTTGTTTGGTAAATTACATTTCAAGGCATGATTATAAGAATATAAGAAATGTTCCTTAGGAATAAGATAATGCCTTAATTTAGTTAGAGCTTAGATGACTTCATAGAACTCCTTGTCATATGTAGAGTAATTCTTCATCTCTTTGTTCTACTTCTCACTAAAGTAGGCCATTAGTTTCTCATCTTAGCTAAGAACAACCCATATTGAATTTTCATTACAATCACATTTGACTTGAAACACCTTATTGAAATATGAAGAGATAATATAGTCTTCACAATGATCTTCCTTTTCAACAAATTAAAACTTTTTTAGTTGTTATTGTCCACCTAAAAGCTTGATTTTCCTTCTTGATGGTGTCATCTATTACAAAACATATTCGACTAAAATTTATGATAAACTTCCTATAGAATCTTGAAATTAATTAACAAAGCAATGGAACACTTCAAATATTATGGAAACACAAACATAGAAAAGCTGAATGTGTATCCTAGGATAATTCATCTAGGATAATTTTCTTTGTGATTGCTTTTGAAATATTTACGTTGGCTTGTAGATTTGAATGAAAATTTGTGCCAGACCTTACACCAACCTCATATGTTGATGATTCCTCTTCCACCATTTATTATGTCACGAACTCGGTTAATTAGTATTTGGCATGCCCTTGAGTGCTCTATGTTAAAGACACTCATCTCATCTATATGTGTTCTCTACTCATCAAATACCATCATCACTGCATGCATCAAGTGACATATCCCCCTCATCAAGATCCCAATCCGCCTAATTTTGGATGCTCCTCATACACTAAGTACCTTGACCATATCAATGGAATGCCAAACTCCTAGCATGGTTCCCACCACACCAACACAACTATTGGAGATTCAAACGACCTCACCACTTAGAAAATGATAAGAAATTATTTCACCCCCTTGTACTAACAATACATAGAAATAATAACATATAATTAATAGAAGAGATAAAAATATGAATTAGAGAAAGGGATGGATCATATATTAAAGGAAATGTAAGCCAACCTAGGAAGAAACCAACTCTTCTCTCCCACTTCAAATAATTTTTAAGAGTAAACAATGAAAACAACAAATTTATCTATGTACCAGATGTACAACATTCAACCATACCTATATAAAGAGTGTACAATGAAATTAATGTTGGTTTACTTCAACACTTGGAAAATATCTTGTTTCTATCCCATTTGTGGAAGTTATGCAAATATGAAATAAAGATATATAAGGTTAAGAAGTTCTTAAAATTTGATGAAGTAGATGACCCTACTTTTGAGGATTATCCTATAAAGTTATAAAAGATGAATCAAAGGAATAAAAATGTAATTCATAAACATTTTCATATATTCCTACTAATAAATAAGTATTACTGACTATATATGAATTGAGAATGACGATGTAATTAGATACGTTGGTTTTATGTATTAGGGTATAGTTTCATTGAAACAACACCATTATATTTCAAATTTAAAAATGATGGCTTGAGTCCTAGGTAGCTTAGAATCCTACTTGTTTTCAAAATAAGGATGCACTCCCATTTGATTCTCACGGATAGGTTGTAATCATGAGGCTCTCGCTAAAGAGTGGACCTTCACAAAATCTTGTGACGTCTTGTCACAAACAAAACCATCAAACTGAAAACACATCATTTTCTCCTTCAAAGAAAAAAAAATTCACATCATGTGAATATGTCCATGTACTCTTACATATTGGTGTACAAAACCATCAACCAAACACAAGTTGACAAAACATGCCTTTTCAAACAACTGACTCTTAAGTCAAATAATAGAGCTCATGTACAAATTTCCATATTTGTTGCATTTATGTGTGTCTAACATATAACTCTACTTTCAACATCTTGCTTCATGCAACATACACCATACTTTGAATTTGCAAAGAACCAGGAATTCTCCACCCCCCATTAAAATGACCCTACAAGTTGATTCTTTTAGTTTTTTCACTCTATAAGCATCAACGTACGATTATTCATGATGGAGAATCTCTAGCGCTTTCCCTTTAATATATTTAACAAGGGAAAGCGCTAGATATTCTCCATCATGCATAATCGTACGTTGGATTTGGTGATAATTGTCTCCATATTTTGGCTTTCTGACCCCGAAAAACATAATTATTTTAGAAGGGAGGGAAGGAGGGATGATCACGTTGACTTGCTTGATGACATGTTTATGAAGATTAACTACCTCAAGAACTATTTTTTTGCGTCTAGAGAAAGAGACACATTCCCATGTTTGAGCATGAAAACGTTCTTTGATATTGTTAATGCCTCCAGTGTTTACTTCTACAAGTTCTATAGGCAGAGTCTGTAAAGGGCCAGGTAGCCTCTGGATCTCATCTTTTATGAAAGGTGACATATCTAGTAAATGCCCCTGCAGTCAATCTCTGGAATGGATCTAAATAGAAGTTCTTCATTTTAATATCCGTAAAATACAACAACTTTAAAGTAAACTATGTACATGTTCCATTCATCGTGAACACAGACCTCACAAGCCTCCTTGGCTTTGGAGCATTTTCCATGTTTTCCATGTAACCAAGACCCAAATAATTAGGCCCTTCTTGAAGAACATTTGGATCAACTATGCCTTGTACATGCTTGCCTTTAAAACCCTTTACTTTCATAGGACATTTTCATCAAAAATTTGGACTTTATTCCTCTAATGTCTCTCAAAAGAACTTACACATTCATTTTAAGAGGAAATTGAAGGTACTCTAATGTCTCTAATGTCTCTCAAAAGCACGTACACATTCATTTTAGGAAAGTGGAAGGTGAGAAACCAATAGCTAATTCTTCAACTAACCTTGACTACAAATGAGCTAGAATTGTATTACTTTGATAAAACTTAGTTGATTTAAATTGTCCACCTTACACATTGAGCATAATGATTATAACTTTTGTGCATTACTAGTTTGTAATCATCATCTCAAATATATTACTAATGGATGCTAAAAAATTATCATGATTGTAATCATCGTTTCACCTACTACATATGACCTTCCTTCCTGCCTTTGTTCTGTAGAGATTAGTTGTAGTGAATAATCCTTCATGAACACGATGATTGTGGCTGTTGGGTGAACAAAAGTGATAAATGATAGTATAAGTTGCTGCAACATCTCTTAACACTCATATATCTGTTGTTCTTTTTTTCTCTTCCAACATTTTATTTTGGAAATTCATTTTGGTAGTTAATTCTACTATTTAGTCACAACACACTTGGAAGTCAAAGAAATTGTTATATATACACTACTAAACTCAATTAACATTGTTTGTTATTTGACTTTACAATAACAAACAACTTAGAGTTCATTAATGTAGTAGTGTATAATATGATAATTATATGTATAGTGGTGTGGCTATCGATAAAATTAGCTGCTAATGAATTTCGAGAATAGAAAGTTGGAAGTGGAAAATTGAGAAATCACTAGCTATGGGGTGGATGGAGGAGGACAAGCTAGAAACTATCTTCTGCTTATAAATTGTATTTTATTCACATGTTGTCACAATCATTCATGGGATAGGTAGAGAGGATGACATTTCAAAAATTCATGCATATAATATGTAGAAGGGGTCATGTATGAGATGGTGTGAAGTGATGATGATGGACATGGTAAATTTTCATGTGCCAAGTCATTTTTAGATGATGATGATAAACCAATATTAGCCATTTTAAGGTTATAATCATTAACAAGAAATATGGGTAAGGAAATTCAAAGTGCCAAATTCTAAGGAAAAAGCCATATTTGCTTCTCAAAAAATTTATTTGATATATTCTTAAAAAACCAAGTACAAATTTTAGTAATCCTAGAATCATGCTTTACATAAGGTAAAAGTGGGGAACTCATGACGTGTACTATAGATAAAAAAAACATTTACACTTACCAAAAAATATATGATAAAAATTGACAAACTACATACCCTTAAGCTCAAGGGGATATAATCATTCTTGCCTTCCATATAGATAATGAAAATGATTGTTCTAAGTCTCATGTTGCTTCTCATGTTATTTTATAAACCTTGGTTGGAAAGAAAAATAGGAGCGCTGAAATGTAAGAAATATAGAACATATTGGATTTAACATCCCCAAATTGGATTTTACTCTGAGGTATTGATTTTTTGAAATCTATTTTGTGAATGTTGACCAATAGATAAACATCATGGAGGATGAAAGACGAAGATCAACCGAATCCCATATGGAGTCTCGGGGATCGGAGGATGTTCACGGTATTTAAATATAATCTTAAATCTACATACATGTGTGTACATATGGAATTGATTTTTTTACTAACTTTGTGAGTGAAATTAGTTGTTAACAAGTTTCATATTTTAATTTTTAGGAGGCAAGAGAAGAAGGCTTTCTACTCCATCAATGGAGCGTGGCCAAGGTTCAACCGGTCGAGGTAGCAGGGTGCCGGAAGGGGGTGATATTTATTCCCCCGAAGGCCAGCAATCAACGGCTGCTGGTTCTCGGGCGAGAATAAATATAATTTGGTTCTAGTGAGCATATCATTAAGAGAACTGATTTCTGTTGAGGAATGGTATGATCGGTTCTCTAGTGACATCGATAAAGTACAGTTCTCGACGGTGTGGAGATGATGTTAACCAACAACATCAAGGTTGCCATCAATTTCAATATTTTTCATTAAATTTTTACAACTTTTTTTACACATGTTTTTTCTAATATATGAAATTATATATATATTGATGCAGAGGCTCAAAATGTTCGAGCCAGTGGTCAAAAAAGACGCAGGGCAACGCGCTACATTGAAGAAGAAGGCTGTCAACCTAGCACAACTTATCCGGCTGAGATTACTGATATACCATGGGAAAGGAACATGGCGGAATGCACCTTACAAAGGTGTCAAAGCCTTTATGCAAAATTGCAGACAGATCTCCAGGATTTGACTCTACCTGCTGAGAGTAGACAAAGCCTACGGATAGTTACACATTCATTGAGTGAAATGGTAAAAGTGTACAAATATTTGGGGCCAACCACTGATTCGTTTGTAGAAGTGATGAGACAGAGAAGAGAAGCAGTGATAGGTCCCGATAAATGGCAGGACATAAAAAAACAAGTTTCAAGACAAGAGGCTAAGTCAATGTTTAATTTTAAGGAAGGGCCAAAAAGAAAGATGTTGAAGGTGCAGTATTTCAAGCACCCAGACATAGCAAAATATTTGTATAGTCGACATCTTGCGGCCTTTGGAAGGCTTCCATGGAATGATGAGGTTCCTCTTTATTTTGCACAAATGTTTTATGCAGAATTTTTTAAGGGTATGAAACCCGACTACAATGATCTTCCTTCAGAATTTTTTGGCCAGGGGAGAGGTCGATTATGTCAACGTAAGGGCGCAAAGCGAGATGTGGAGTTGCCTCGCCCTGAGCCGCCATTGGTGAGTCGACCGTCTCGAGTCGAAACCTTGTGATCAGAGATGGATGCGACTTCTCAAATAAGTCGTGAAGCAAGAGATGTTATGATTGAAAATGTTCATAGCGGATTGAGTGGAGTCGATCTTGGCTTAAATCGACAAAGAGCACGTCAATATGCACGTGCCAATTTTGTTTATCATACAGATGAGGAGATTTACAGCATGAATGTTGAAGATCTCCGAACATACGCAATAAATTGTCGCAATGGTCTGCAAGACCTAATTTTTCGTGAGGAAGAGGGCACCGAAACGGTATGTGTTAGTGACCTTAGGATTTGAAATTATATTTACATATACATGTGTACAATTTGTAATAAATACATGTGTATGTACACATGTATACATTTATTTGTATGTGTACATTAATCTAACAAAAAGGTATGATTATATGTTAAAACACCATTTGCAGTTCTCAGGCATGATGCGTGATGAAAATGTTAATATTACGTTCGGACCTCTGGCTCAAACGATGCAGATGGGTCTGCCCATCATGATATGTTGGCACATGTATGTTAGTGTTTTTTAAGTGACTCTAAAATAAATAATTGTTGCCACACATGTACATGTATGTATATATATAATTCGATAAAATGTTTTAACAGTACCGATTCCGTCTGATGTTTTTGGGATCCCGGTACCTTCTTCTTCTTTAGGAGATATACCTTCTACTTCATTGGGAGATGACCAAGTATGGACAATTTTTCACAAGTTCAAAATTTATGTTACCTCAAAAAGTTCCATAAAAATTGAGATATATAGAAAGAGATCTATATTTTGAGTTATTTAAAATTTTTTGAATTTAGGTTTGTATAGAAGATTTTTTTAATCCGAGGACTTTAGCGACGGAGATAGGGACATCCATAGCATTTGAAGAAGTTGTCTTTAGTTCTTTTTTTTAATATTATTGTTCAAATAAGTTTATATATATGTACACACGTGCATTTTCATTTGAAAGTTTTTAATTTATATAAATTATTTCTGTATATATATATATAAATTTATATTTAACTGTACATGTATATTGTACAGGTTACCACTAGAGATGTTTCTATGGCAGATCCTCTTCATCAAATGGAGAGGCAACCTTACGAGGTATTGCGCGATTTTTTTGTTATATTTTGTTTTTTACATGAAGTTCTAGATATATATATTCTCGTTAATTTTTAAAACTTCAAATTTTAATGTTCAAGTACATGTACATTGTGTATGTAGGTTTTCCTTTTACAAGATAGCGAGCCAACCGGGACCCAGAGGCTAGATCTTCCATTTGACGGACAAGACATACAGTAGATTTGATTTTATTTCAAAATTTAGATGGTTTTAAAATTTGTTAAACTTGATATAGTTTGATACTTGAGTGAGATTTACAATTTTTGGACATATTTTATTACAATATGTTTTTTGGACATATTTTTGGACATATATGTTAAATGTTTTTGTTGGATAGTTGAATTATAATTGGCATGGCATGTGATATTTAATGTTAAATGTTTTTGTTAGATAGTTGAATTATAATTGGCATGGCATGTGATATTTAATGTTAAATATTTTTGTTAGATAGTTGAATTATAATTGGCATGGCATTTGAAGTTTTTAAAACTACATGAATGATGGAATGTGAACCTACATTTTCACATGTGGTAAATTGAAATGTTACTTGTAACAAGACAATCCCCATTGATTTCATTACATTATATATGTTGATTTCTGATTTGATATAATTGCATACATATGATGGTACATTACGTGTAAAGTCATTGGATTAATAACTTGTTCATTGATTTCAGTTTTCTTTGGATGGTTTTAGTACTTTTGGCATGTGAATGTGAAGTAATGTTGTCATTGAATTACATTTGACATTTGATATTTAATGAACTAAATATTTTTGTTGGATAGTTTAATTATAATTGGCATGGCATGTGATATTTATTGTTAAATGTTTTAGTTGGATAGTTGAATTATAATTCTAATGGTATCTGAAGTTTTTAAAACTACATGAATGATAGAATGTGAACCTACATTTGCACGTGGTAAATTGAAATGTTACTTGTAACAAAACAATCCGCATTGATTTCAGTATGTAGTATATGTTGATTTCTGATTTGATATAATTGCATGTATGATGGTACATTACTTGTAAAGTCATTGGATTAATAGTGTTCATTGATTTCAGTGTAAGAGCAAAAAATTATTGACAATGTAGAATGATTTTTGTGTTATAATAACTAAACCTAATAATATTGGAGAGCAAGAGAGACTTGAGGTATGGTGTTTACTACAAGATTTTGAGCTAAATATTTAAATGGTTTATCTATCTTTCATAAAATAGTTTAAGATTGATCACAAGAATTAAGAGTTCATGTCTCGGTCCATCATTGGTATGGTCTATCATAGAATGATCATCCATGTATGTTGATTTCTGATTTGATATAATTGCATACATATGATGGTACATTACTTGTAAAGTCATTGGATTAATAACTTGTTCATTGATTTCAGTTTTCTTTGGATGGTTTTAGTACTTTTGGCATGTGAATGTGAAGTAATGTTGTCATTGAATTACATTTGACATTTGATATTTAATGTTAAATATTTTTGTTGGATAGTTGAATTATAATTTGCATGGCATGTGATATTTATTGTTAAATGTTTTATTTGGATAGTTGAATTATAATTCTAATGGTATCTGAAGTTTTTAAAACTACATGAATGATAGAATGTGAACCTACATTTGCACGTGGTAGGTTTCGGATCAAGAAAGTCCCTCTTGATCTTATCTTCCATGTTCTTGACTTTACCCTGCAACGTGGTGCTTATTTCCTTCAAGTGAGCCCTTTCCATAAAGAGTTCTTGAAGTCTTTGTTCACCTTGTTGTATCTCCATGTCAAGCTTTTCAATTTCAGCAGTTTGTCTAGAAAGTCCATCCTTGGAATTTCTTGCGTGAAAAACCAAGTAGGTTGAACCAACGTTGGTCTAGTGCATTGGAATTCATTAAAGAATTGGTCATTGACGCTGCTTCAAGCTAGGAGTGAGCATCGTCACCAACCTACATTGAATATTTTACACTCCCTATGGTGAATGATACTTTAAATTGATTGACAGTCTAAGACTTTCGAATTTTTCGAATGCCAAATGATCTTACAAAGTGAGTATTTATAATATTCTAGTAGGTCATTCGGCGACAACTTTTACCAAAAACTTGAAACGACTTTGGCGTGTGATATTTAATTTGTTAAATGTTTTTGTTGCATTGTTGAATTATAATTGGCATGGCTTAACAGTGCTTTTCACATATCTCTTCTCATGAAGCTTCATAGAACAATTCGATCCTGGGTCTGCTTGAATTGGTTCAAGCTCTTTCCTTTTCGAATTCTGTCTAATCGCTCCAATACGACATATATTGACTCCTTCCAAATGAAGTGCACCAATCCTCTTAGTGTGGTCGTCTTAGTGTGGCGTGTGATATTTAATTTGTTAAATTTTTTTGTTGGATTGTTGAATTATAATTGGCATGTGGCATGTGAAGTTTTTAAAACTCCAGTTTTGGATGGTTTCAATCTACATTTTGCATGTGATATTTAATGAACTTTAAATGTTAAATGTTTTAATGATGCCCAATATATAATCGAAAGGGTTTTAAGACTTAAAGTTTTGGATGGTTTCAATTTACAACTTAAAGTTTTGGATGGTTTCAACCTACATTTGCACATATGGTAAATTGAAATTATGTTACTTGCAACAAGACAATCCCCAATGATTTCATTGTATATGTTGATTTCTAATTTGATATAATTGCATGTATGATGGTACATTACTTGTAAAGACATTGGATTAATAGTGTTCATTGATTTTACTTTAAGCGCAAAAAATTATTGATAATGTCTAGAACGATTTTTGTGTTATAATAATTAAACCTAATAATATTGGAGAGCAAGAGAGATGAGGTATGGTGTTTACTACAAGAGTTAGAGCGGGGCATTCAGTGACAACTTTTACTAGAAACTTGAAACAAAGAGAATCTATCTTTGGCTAGGACATCATGTAAGATGCTCGACATAAACAGTAAAATTGTACTTAAAAGTCGAGATTCGGGCAAGTGGGGACAACCACTTGTTATCTCGTCCCTTGGAGGCTAGGCCATATGGGGACCGAATCTGACTTTACAAAATGAAGTGAAATAGTTTGTACCATATGGTCGGAGAACATATACAAAAACAATTAATATACAAGAACAAATAATTTCATTCTAGAATATATATATCCAATACATATTTAACATTTTTAATCAATGCACATGTATAGAAAAACTATTTTCAGTTGAAACTAGAGCACGTGCTTGTACCCAAACAATTTGTAACATTTGCAAACCACAAATAACATAAGCAGTTCAATTTTTAGTTGAGTACTGAAAGGTTTAAAAGATAATAAATTGTTGTCCTGACACTTCACTCAAAAAAATTCTAATGGAATTCCATCCTCAATAATCCGTTCATTATCGGATTTTGACATTTTCCATTTCTTAATTTTTGATTTTTTCTTTGATTGAACTTCTATCAACTTTATGCGTGCTGCACACACCAAGTGACTATATTGACAACTTATGGAATCGGGTTCATAGTCTTCGAAGTAAACAAAGTCTCCACTTTAACGAGTTTGTTTGAAAAAATAACCTTTCAGTATAATAGACCCTTTGTCATACTGAAATCCGTGATCATTATAGTCTTGTAATAATTTCATTTTTTGTTCAGTGCAACGCATCAAATAATACTTCACATTTTCATCGTTGTCAATAGGTGCAATTATAGCAAAAACATCTCCTGCACAATAAAATAAATTTAACATTTAATTATGCATATTTAAATTTAAATTTGTAAATCTTTAAATCATTAAAAAGTAATTCAAATGTTACCTTCTCTAACAAGATCAGAAACTCGATCACCATCGGATGATATTGTAGTTTCATCTGATTCCATTTCTTCAATCATTGCAACGGACATTTTTCCCTTTGTATTTAGCTCTGTATGTTTCCAATCGTTCACATACATTTTGTTTTCACAGATGTCATTGGATTTTGTGTTGTCTATGCAAACATCACAAATACAAGAATATTTTCTTTTATCCAATGCAAACACATTTGTGGACAATTTTGTTTGAATTGAATGCAATTTTCGAGTCCCTTTTATTGTTCCAACTTCATTTCCAATTGATCTATTTACGTCTCCGATTCCAATATGCCCGAAAAACCTTTATATGGAAAATTAGAAAAAGAATTTGTAAATATGATATCAAAATACAATTAAAAATAATCAGTGCATGATAAATGTACAATGTTTAAAATTAGATTACCAATATAAATTAAATTGAATGTACCTTTGCACTTCTCGTGATGGGTTAATCTCATGGCTTAGAGCATTTTTGCACCATTGAACAACTTCTTCAGCGTTTGCAAGTCGGCGTACAAAGTGGTTCATTTGATATCTTCGAAGTACTCGTTTTATGCATGCTCCTGCACCATCATGTTCTCCTTTTCCATGGCCAGTCTCAAAGAAATTCCAACAATGTTTAATGGAGGTTTTCTTATGAAGACGACACAACCAAAAAAATGATCGTGCAGATTTGAATTGACCTGCGCATCCGTCTGACCATATCCAATGTTCATTGAATGTTATTCCACGATTTTCAATGAATCATAAATTTTTCCAAAACAATGTTGTACAAAACATGTATCATGCGTACGATCGTCACTGATATAAAAATGATATTCTTTAATGATATGTCGATTTTCACTCGTTCTTTCTATATGATCGACATTTTGTTCAGCATGTCTATATAGAATATGAACGAGCATGGAGACTTGGTCAGAGTGATAGTATTCACTCTGAATTTCTTTTTGTGGAGCAAATGTGTAGTTTTCTGCAAAATCAATCACTGACAAAATGGTTCCTGGTGGAAAAAATTCACGATATTTTTTGAATTGCAAGTCTTGCCATCGATCTCTATGGGAATGCATGGTGTATTTGTAAATTTCTGCTTCAAACTTTCTCAAAAAGTCTATTAGAAAAATTTCGTCTTCTCGTAATTCGATTCTTTTAACACTATCTGCACTTTGAATCGATGTACTTGTATATTCGTATCTCTTCCATTTCACTTTCATGTTGGACAATGATTGATCATTTATATCAATACGATATTTGTTTTGAAATTTAGTCAAATTTCCACAATCATCGCATTTTTTACCACCAACACATTTTTTTTGTAAAATAGTTCATCGCTTTCTCTTTCACATAGAATTTGAGATGTGAATTCACGGATAGTGGAAGGAGGAGGTGAATCCTTCCATAATGTTCTACCGAAATCAATGAATGTGTCATAATATAACTCAAATTCCACATGATAACGGCAACAACAAGTGTCGCGTACGGTGATAGGTTTTACATACCATGGTTTTGTTGAACAAAAGCACTGAGTGAAACTTGAATTTGACGATTCTCTTCTTTGAACTTGTTGAATAACTCTATTTGAGTGGTTTCCAAGAGATGTTTTTCATGTTCTTCGTATTGATTTCGTGCTATTCTTCTACGCATCACATGTCTTGCAGTGGGTGAAACACGCGAATTGTTCTTCCAATATTCATATATTATTTTTTTAACATCTTCTCCAAGTCTATCTTTGTATGGTTGCCTACAAATAGCTCTCCAACAACCGAGTTCATCATTTACGTCTATTTGCAGTCGAAATTTTCGATGTTTGTGCAGAGTTTTTCGCGAGGTTCCCAGTGCTCGTGCCATAGATGTTAGATTCAAACGATTCTCTTGATTACTTGGTGAAACCATTGCCATTTGTATTCCTCTACGTATATTTGAAACATTTTTATCTCTAGATCTCTTAATTGACTCTATAGCACTACTCATATTTTTTCTCACCTCTTCTTTCATTTTTTTATCTTTGGTTGATTTTCGAATACCCAATAGTGTCGTCGCTTCTTTTAATTTCCTTGATGATAAGAGACATTTCAACAATTGAGCTTGAACTGTCACCTCAGTTTTGAAAAACATATCCAAAATTTTCTCGACACGATATCGTATAAAATAGTCAGGTTTTTTATCTCCATATGTGCGAGTGTCGACATTTTCTAACATCTCATTATCGATAGTGATTTCATCTGTACATATTAGAAAAAATAGTACATATTCAATAAATAACTAAATTAATAAATATGTCAATAAATATTAGGAAAATTTTAAATATATCAATAGATCATAATATCTACATTTACATACCCGATTCAATTTCTGCTTGAGGTTGATTTTCTTCTTCAATATTTTGAGGAGTGTCTCTGTCTGTTTACATTAAACAAAATATTTTTCAAAATAGTTCATCAAATAAAAATTAAGCTTCACATTGTACATTGGGAAAACTTTAAAAATATATCAATAGATCATAATATTTACATTTACATACCTGCTTCAATTTCTGCTTGAGGTTGATTTTCTTCTTCAATATTTTGAGGAATATCTCTGTCTGTTTACATCAAACAAAATATTTTTCAAACTAGTTTATCAAATAAAACTTAAGCGTTACATTTTACATTAGGAAAATTTTAAATATATATCAATAGAGCATGTAATATTTACATTTACATACCTGCTTCAATTTCTGCTTGAGGTTGATTTTCCTCTTCAATATTTGAGAGAGCTTCTAACTTTCTTTTGCGATATTGTCTCGTCTCTTCTCTACGTTCCTCGAGCTTTCTTTTTCGATCATATTTTCTCACACAAGTTCTTCGATTTCCCATGATAATAGGGTATGAGGTTCAAAAAATTTCCTTTAAAAAATTAGACAATAACTCAATTACAAACAATATCACAAAAGATTTAATTTAAAAAATCTTTTCTAAAAAATACGTAATCCAATCCAAAACACGTACATATCTCTAAGAAAAATCACACCGCCTCCAAGAAATGTCTTCCAAAAAAATTCTTTAAATCTTAAAATGTAAAGAAAAATTTTTGAACAAAAAAGCTCAAAAGATTTATTTCAACACAAAAAACGTACATACCTCAAAGAAAAATCACGTCGCCTCCAAAAATGTCTTCCAAAAAAGTTTTTTAAATTCAAACTTTGAACCTCCAAGAAAAATCACGCCGCCTCCAGAAAATGTCTTCCAAAAATTTTTTTTGACCCCAAACTTTGAAGAAAATTTTTTGAATTCAAACCAAGTTGTAAGATGAAATGAAGTGCGAAATGTGCGAAAATTGTGAATCATTTCGCGGCAATTTATATTGACCGCAAAATATGTGTTTTGTAGGGGGCTCCACAAAAAATTCCGGCCGACGGAAAATTACACAATAGTTCGGCCGAACTTTTGATAATAAGTTCGGCCGAACTATTAAGGCGTTAGTTTTAGCGGCCCATAAACGGAAAACATAGTTCGGCCGAACTGTCTCTAATAGTTCGGCCGAACTATCGCGTCACTGATTACGCAGAGCCAAGCTCTGAAAACAGTTCTGCAACTTTGGACTGATTAAACTCCATGAAAACTTGTTAATTAACTGTCGGAACCAAGACAAGCATTTTCAGAATTGAATCTACTTTCAGGAAATATAAATTTTATGAAATTTCGTAAACGTTTATTAATTTTAATTATTTTTCTAATAAAATGAGTGCAAACAATTTTTGAGGGTCATCGTGATTCGGTGAAATCAAAATTTTGTATCTCCCAAAATACATTGTAAAAAAAATTTAAAAAATTATGGAGCATTACATTGGTCCGTTGACTGTAATGGGTAGCTTTTAGATTTTTAGTTTATAACTTGTATGTTAAGAAATTTGTTGCCACACGAAACATATAAAAAATACGCAGTTTTTCGTATTAGACCGGTTCAAAAAATTCTAGTAATTATGATATGCATCCATTGGCTTTGTAAATATGATGAAACCAAAGTAGACTCTGTCTAGATTGTTGTAACACATTTTGTTTTTTCAAAAACAAGAATTTTCAATGAATACAACGTTGCCACATAACATGACTACTTATGAATTCTTTGATTGTTAAGAAACACACACTCAAAGAAACGCTAAGTTGACATATCAAATCCGCATAAAAAATTTTCAAAAAATAAGTAATAGAAAGCTAACAAAATTTCTCACAACTTTTATTTTTACCGCAAAATGAAATTCTACACGGAAAAATTGTTATAGTTTGCAGAAAGTTGAAGAACCCAAAAAAATGAAAATTTTTCTCAAAAAAGGGCAGACTTTTTGGGCTAGAGTTCCCGTTTTGAGGTCAGGTTACCTATTTCATCGGTAACAGTGTTTACAACAATGTTGCCACCTACAGATGAGAGCATTTAACTAATAAAAGCAATGGAGGAAATGTCCTTGAAAATCAATGAAATCAATAGATTGATCAAGACTATTGAAAATCTTGAGAAAACAAGCAAAGCAACTCAGATAGATGCCAAGATACATGAACATAATGCATACATATGTGTTTTAATTCTAAATTTGAATGTATAACTAGGAGTATTACTACAGGACATGTTAATAGCACCCTGTTTTTAACTAGTTATCATTTCTTTGTTTTCTTCTGATTTCCAGTGTAGGGAATTCTTAATTGATCCCTCTCCCATTTGACCTCTATCTTCTACTTCCCTTTTCCAGATTTAAGGATTCTTAAGTGCTTTTTATCCCAATCATACCATCTCAAAAGCCAATTTTCCAAGATCTCCAAGGGTTATCTACCTTGCCCTGCAGACATTTAACCTTTTAGGCCTTCATCCCAATTTCGTTAGCTTGACTTAGACTCCATAGCCCAATGGACAAGTAGATTTCTCTCTATCTACCCTCCAAGTGAAATTTTCCCACCAAATCCAACAAAACAAAACCAAATCTGCACTTTAATAACTAGCCTAATATTCAAAACTAAAACAAAGTTAAACCTTAAAGAGAGAGTCCTTTCTGAACCCTAGGAAGGCTAGATCCTAGAGTTTGAAGTAGGTTTGTGGTTACCTCTAGTATTCTTTGACTTAAAAACCAAAATCCCACAACTTAAGAATTTACTGGAGTGATAACATTACTGGAAACCATACTAGGGAATAACCAATCCTCAGTCATAAAATTAGTCTTAAAGGAATCATTTAAATCATCCTTTTACTTTAAGATTATTTTTATAGGTTGTGGGTATTGAAAAATAGTAATTCTGGCTTCTAGGAAAACCTACTATACCAGGTCTAACTCGGATCCTAAGCCTGCTGTCATAGTAGATAACCCAGAATGAATTGGAAAAAATAAAAAACAAAAAGAAAATTTAGAGGTTGAAATCTCATTGATAAGAGTCATTTCACTACCCAGTGAATTAGAAAGTCTGCAAGACATTGATTTTGATCTGAAATTTGAGCATTCATTATTTAAAAGTGAATCTGAAAATGATTTAAAAACTGCTATTTTAGACCCTGCTTTTATTTCATTTTTGAATACAAAACAAAAATCTATTGCAGTAAATTCTAAGAAAGCTGAATATCAGACCAAAGTTGAGGAAATTAATGTTACTATTCTAAAGGATCTTGATGAAGCTATTGAATTAGCTCATTTATTGACTCATGCAAACAGACCTTCAGCTTGCCAATTACATACCACAATAATTCCAGCTAAAGATTCATCTCTTTATGCTGTCACATCATTCTTAAATCCTACTACTAGCTCATCTACATATCCATTCATCCCTAAACTGCCTCTACAACCTAGAATATTATTTCCACCGATAACTTCATCCACTATATCCATTAGTTCACCTTTGATTTCTTAAAAACATCATCCTCATTTCCCAACACTTCAAATACTATCTTTAGTTCATCCACTATCATTTCCAGCACAACTCGAAGCAGTTCAACCTTACCTCCTAATCAAGCTAAGCTTCAAGATATGACTGCTAGATATGCCCCCCTTGTCCTACCACAACAACTTCATGATATGCCACAAGACTATCAAAACAAAATACCATTGTTTGATGGCACTACTCAATATTCTTCTCAGCAACATATTACTAATATGTCAAACTTCTTTGAAATTTATGAAATTGATGATTCAAATGTTCAAATGAGATTGTTTGCTCAAACTTTAACAGGAGCAGTTAAGAAGTGGTTTAAAGATTTAGCTGCTGGTAGTGTAACTGATTTAGCTGTATTTTTTATTTTGTTTTTAAATAAATGGAAAAAGAAAAAAACCCCCTCCAAATTTTGTCTGAATTTGATAATTTAAAAAGAGCTCCAAATGAGTCAGTTCAAGATTACTGCACTAGGTATAATAGTGTCTATAATTCTATCCCTGCAAATCTGAAACCTACTCCTTATTCCGTTCTGCTCAAATTCCTTGATGGATTTGATATATAAATGGCTTACCAATTAAGGGAAAGAGATGCAGATACATTAGAAAAAATGGAAACTGATGCAGTAAGTGTAGAAGTGAACATTCTAGCCAGAAAAGCTAGACTTGGAAATGAAAGAAGAGTTACTATCAAAGAATAAAATGCAAATTCAGACACAAAAATGGATGTTATAGCTAAAAATTTAGAAAGAGTGATTGATAGATTAGATAATATGGAAATAAGACCTCAGTGGGATAACCAACAGTAGATTAGAAATCCCAACTTTAGAAAAAATATAAATTTTGGAAAAAGAAAAGAAACATCCCTGGACCAAACCATTAGGCCACCATTCCAAGAGAAATATGCTAAAAGTTCTCAAAATAATAATGATGATGAGGAGGATACTATTAATATAATGGGAATAGATGACAAAAATACTATTTTCCTAACTCAGGAAGATCATGAATTGTTTGAACTTCAACAATTTAAATTAGATTCTAGTGAATCCCTTGATTACAAGCAAGGTTTTGACTATGCACTAAATGAAATACACAACCGGTATAACCTTAGAAACAAGAAAAATAATGAGTCTTCTACTAAGAAACCTTCCAAAAATCTAAATCAGAAAATAGTAAAAGTCCCTAAAACAAAAATTTTGCAAATTCTCCTAAGGGAAAATAAGAAAAATTCAAATTCCTCCCAAAACATTTCTAGTCCAAAGAAAGCATCACGGCCTAAAATTGTTGACATTACTGATGAAATTGCTCAAGTTACAAAATATTCTCAAAAAACTGCTGCTACTAAAGCTTCTAACTCTATAAAAAAAACAAATTTAGATCCCAAAAACCCTTATGTTGATCCTAAAACAGTAGACCCAAAAATCGTTGCTTCAAAAGCCTCTGCTGAAAATTCTAAGACAGAAAGAATATCTACTGCTTCACAAACAATCCCTGAAAACAAAGTTAGAAGTAGTAAAACTCAGGAAACACAAACAGAGAATCATAAAACAATTGAAAATGAAAAAATAACAGTAGAAAAGAAATATAAACCAACACAAACTATAGTTACCAAAGAAGAACTGATTCAGATTAGTAAAGCTCAACCTGCATTCAACATACTATCAGAAATTGCAAAACTGAAAATACCAATTCCTTTGACTGAATTGGTAAAGAATGACCTGGACAAATCAACCATAATTGAAACATTAAATATGAATGATGGAGAAGAATCCATAAATATAAATGATGATCAGCTAGAGTTGATTTTTGGCCCAGATGTAAATGGAAAACATGCAGATGGTGCAGTTCCTCCATTATATATTAGTTTAACCATTCATGATCAAATTCTACATTACACAATGCTAGATTCAAAAGCTTCCCATAACTTAATGCGAAAAGCCATCATGGAAAATTTGAATCTAAAAATTACAAAGCCATACAAAGATTTTTTTTCTTTTGATTCCAGTAAGGTTAAATGCTTAGGTTTAATTACGGATTTGTGTGTAACACTAGTTCAATACCCTGGTAAGAGTATATTAATGGACATTGTAGTAGCTGATATCCCACCTGTTAGTATGATTCTTTCGTCGTAAAAGATCACTTTAGCTACGCATAACAAATAGCCCTAACATCGATTATGGCTGCCAAACATCTTTAAATATGCAATTAGATGATCCAAATAATACTGCACAAATCCAGATCTAAGCATAAAAGATATTAAGCAGATAAAACACAATATGGCTCCATGCATCCAATAGACAAGACAAGAACAATGTGTTTAAAATATTTTTTTATATTATATTAAAGAATGGGGCACCTGAGAGGAAAACAAGAAAGGTGTTTTCCAGTTCTCCTCAATGGGATGGGTTCTTGAAAGTCCTCAGCATTTCAGATCTAAAATTCCTCTCTCTTATTGTGGTATAAAACCTAGACAAACATAGAACTCAATGGGAGCTCACAAGGCAAAAATGGAAAATGGTGACCAAGAATAGATCCAGTGTGATCTAATGCAATGAAGGTGACTAATGAATGGGGAAAACCCTCCTATTTATAACAAAATATTAGGGTTATCTAGAACTTGTTGCATGAATAAAATATTATTAATCAAATTCTAGAACCACCCTTTAGGAATATTTTATTATATTTGTTGGAGGGAAAAGGTCTTTTGACTTAGGTCAATTCCTTTATTTATAAAAAATAAATAAATAAATGATTTATTTATTATTTTAGGGAGATGGTGGGAATATAATTAAATAAATAATGATTTATTTAATTATTTAAAAATGATTTAGTCAAATTTAACTAGGAATATTATTAAATAATGATTTAAATAAATTATTCCTAGGAAATAATTAAATAAATAATGATTTATTTAATTAATTTCCTTGTTTTGGGTTAAATATGACCAGGAAATATAGACAAATGTTATTTTACATGGTGAAAGCAATTTTACTTAGGGTAAAATTGGTCTTACATGGTGTACTTGGGTTCATCTAATGATAATGGGTTATATGACCAAAAAAATGGTGTAACACCACCAAAATGTGGTATGCTTCTTTCTTGCTCATGGGGAGAAAAGTTGCAGGGATCTCTACAACTGGACATGTCTTATGCTACTATCTCGGTGTTTGGCCAGCCTAAAAATTTATATAGGGAAACATTAATGAAATACATGGTCAATAGTGCTGAAAGATCTATACATTACCCCATTTACTCTACACCAACTGACCTTTATTCTTTCATCCTTTGTAACTCTATAACAAATGAAATCCAAACTGAACTAGTAGATAAAAAGAAAGAACCAAACAATGCTAAATTTTTTCATGAACAATGGCATTTAGACTTTGATGGTTCAGTGAATAAGTTAGGAGCAGGAGTCTGGATAACAAACATGGAGATAAATCATTCTGAAGGTCATGCTTTTAGGCTAAATTTCAAATGTACAAATAATATGGCCGAGTATGAAGCCCTTATCCTAGGACTCCAAATCATTAGAAACTCAGGAGGAAAAATAATTTTAATCATGGGAGATTCAGATTTGATCATTAAACAAGTAAATGGAGTTTATTCTGTTTACAATCCTAGACTAAGCATATATAGAGACACTGTCATAGATTTAACTGATGATTTATTGGAATGTAAGTTTGTTGTTATACCTAGAAAACAAAATATACAAGCTCATTGTCTTGCAAATTTTGATAGCACATGCAACTTACCATTCCAACCTAATCATAGATATACTACTGAAGTCAAACATAGGTCAATAATCCCAGATAATCTTAAGTATTGGCAGATTTTTTCTCAGGATGAATAGATTTACAAGTTTATGAACAATGAAGAAGAATTTCAGAATTGTATTATAGATACAGATTGTACAATAAATCATGATTTGGATTGTGAAATAGATTTAAACGACTTAGATGTAAATAAAATAAAGTTTGAAAAACCCACTAAATTTAGTCAAGCTGACATAGATAGCTTGGAAAAAGTAGAGATTGAAGAAATTGTTGAAAATGAATCAAATATAGTGAATCTTAAGGATAAATTTTTACCTAAAGGTTTAACCCCCTTGGAAGATCTTTTTGACTCTAATGATGTAGTTAGAAAACAAAAAAAGGAGCTAGTAAGATCTGACATAGAAGAGTGTAACATTGGTACAGAGTCAAAACCAAAGATAATGAAACTGTCTAAAATTTTACCTTAACAAGAAAAGGATAAATATATTGAACTTTTAAAGGAATATCAAGATGTGTTTGCTTGGAGTTATGAAGATTTAAAATCTTATGATACAAACATAATTCGGCACAAGATTCCAATAAAAGAAGATCTAAAGCCATTCCAACAGAAGTTGAGAAGGATTAACCCTGTACTATTACCTTTTATTGAAAAAGAAGTTAAGAGAATGTATGATGCCCATATCATTGCACCAATCAAATATTCTGATTGGGTTTCAAACTTAGTTCCTACAAGAAAGAAAGCAGGAGAAATTATATTGTGTGTGGACTTTAGAAATATTAACAAAGTATCTTTAAAGGATAATTACCCTTTACCCAAAATGGACCACATATTACAAAGGGTAGTAGGTTCTTCAAGGATTTCATTGTTAGATGGTTTTTCAGGATACAACTAGATCCTAGTTCAAGAAGAAGACCAAGCTAAAACAACATTTACTACTCCTTGGGGCACTTTTATGTATGTAAAAATGCCCTTTGGACTAATGAATGCAGGAGAAACATTTCAAAGGGCTATGGACATAGCCTTTGCAAAGGAAATACATGAGTTATTAGATATTTACTTAGATGAAATTACTGTGTTTTCCAAAATAGATAATGAACACTTGGATCATTTGAGACAAGTTTTTATTAAGTGTAGGAAATATGGCATCTCTTTAAATCCTAAGAAAAGTTTTTTTGGATTAGAGGAAGGTAAGTTACTTGGAAATATAATGTCAAAAGAAGGAATTAGGATAGATCCTGCTAGGATATAAGCAATTCTAAACATCAACCCACAAAGAAACATCAAAGAATTACAAACTTTTTTAGGTCAGATAATTTTTTTAAGAAGATTCATATCTAATTTAGCAGAGATAATTAGAGAATTGAATAACGTGCTCAAGAAATATTCAGTTCTTAGATGGACTGTTGAGGCTAAATAATCATTTGACTCTATCAAACAAGCCTTAACCAAAACTCTAGTCCTAATAAGTCCCGATTTTGAGAAAGACTTTATGATTTTTTCATTTGCTTCAGAAAACACCATTGCTGCAGTTTTACTGCAGAAAAATGATCAAGGATTTGAAAAACCTATAGCTTTTTTCAGTAAAGCCCTTAGAGATGCCTCTTTGAAGTACAACATTATGGAAAAACAAGCCCTAGCCTTGATTAAGGCCATTAAAGACTTCAGAGTTTATATTCTCTACTCATACATTATTGCATATATAAAAAATTATGTAGTTAAAGACATTCTTACTCAAGATGGTCCTGATGGAAGAAGAGGTAAGTGGATTGCCACTATCTTGGAATATGACAGAGATAAAACACACCAAGCTCATTAAATTTCAAGGATTAGCCAGACTTATGGCTTAATCTAATTGTAATTCCCTAGATATAAATTTCATTGCTCAAGTAGATGAATAGGAAGAGATGGCGACTCCATCAATCAGTGAAGCCTTTTCACACACACCTTGGTATACATATATCATATTTGTACTCCAAAACTTACAAGCTGCTCCTGGATTGTCAAGACACAAAGCTAGATTTTTAAAACTTAAAGCAGTAAGATTTTGTATCTTAGATAATGTACTTTTTTGGAGAGATCATAGTGGGATTTTACTAAATTGTTTACTAAAGGAAGAGGCTGACAATATGCTTGAAGAATTTCATGCAGGTGACTGTGGAGGACATTTATACTGGAAATCTACTGTTAACAAGATCCCTAGAGCTAGTTTTACTGGCCTACCTTGTTTGATGATGTCAAAAAATATGTTACTTCATGTCATAAGTGCCAAATTTTTGAGGGTAAGAAGAAGTTATCACCTCTCCCTTTAAAGCCTATTTCAACTGAAATGTCTTTTCAACAATGGGGTTTAGACTTCATTGGTGAAATTCACCCTCCCTCTTCAGGCCAACATAAGTGGATTTTGACAGCCACTGATTATTTTACTAAGTGGATTGAAGCCATACCCTCCAGAAAATCCACTGATACTGTCATTATTTCCTTCCTAGAAAACAACATTCTTTCAAGATTTGGGTGCCCTCAAAAGATAATTATTGATAATTCAGTAGCATTGAAATCCAAGAAAATGATTGAATTTTGCCACAAATACCATATTACCCTAGGCCACTCTACTGCATATTTTCCCCAAGGTAATGGCCTAGCTGAATCCTCAAACAAAAGTCTAGTAAATATCATCAAAAAATTACTTGAAGACAATAAAAAGACTTGGCATAAAAAGCTAGTCAATGCCTTATGGGCAGATAGAATTACAACTAAGAAATCCATTGGTACTTCACCTTGCCAACTATTTTATGGAATGGATGCTGTTTTTCCTTCCTCCCTAGGTGTACTAATGATGAAAATGATCCAAGAATTACAAGTTGAAACTAATGACATCCAAAGAAGAATAAATCAAACTATTCACTTGCAAAAAACAAGGCGAGAAGTTTATGTCAAATCACAAGTCATTCAGGACAAGATCAAGAAAATATATGATAAAAAGACTAAAGAGGATGATTTTTACATAGGAAATAAAGTGTTAAAATGGGATTCCAGAAGAGAAGACAAAGGAAAACATGGAAAATTTGATTTTCTATGGAAAGGGCCTTATGTAATTTATGGATATAGAGGTAATAATGCTTTCTTTCTCAAATAATTGGATGGAACAGATTTGCAAGAAGGACCAGTTAATGGCAGAATGCTGAAGCACTACTACTCACCTGAGTTAACCAATAGTTAGTTTTTATTAAATTTGATCATTGTACATATACATTGCAAAGTTTAGATTGGATTGGATGTTTCCTTAGCAAAGTTGAAGCCCAAAGAGAAGCACCTAAGATTTGAAAAGTAAATATCATAAATATGAATAAGTTGCAGTTATTAGAAGACATTTACAGGGTTATCTCAGTTAAATTTCAAAGGCTACTAAGTCTTAGAGTTCTTGACATTTCACCAGGAAATGTCATCCCCATGTGGAGCCACTGTTAGGGTCCTATAATAATAGGGTTCATAAAATTTCGAATTGACTTTGATAAGTCTTGTAAATATGTACATACCTTTCTTTCTACAAGTTGTTTTCCCATATTTTGAAAAAATGAAAAATAATAAAAAATCAAAAAGAGGGTAAAAAGTCCCAAAAGAAAGATCAAAGGACTTAGAAAAATATATACCCCAAAAGAAAAGAAATAAAACCTGAAAGTGAGCAAGTCCAAATGCCACTACTTTTACTTTTATTACAAAAATAATGATTATGTGCAGAGTGTCAATAAATGCCATAATCCATGATCAGTTAAACAGTTTAATCTTGACTTTTCATGTTTTCAATTTCATGTTCTAGATAGTGAATAAAGATTTGTCAAACTATTTAAACTTGAAAAATCAGTAGATAGGTAGAGAATAATGAGGAGCTCAATAGCTTAATCCGAGCCCTTAGATGAAATAAGGTAGATTTATATTAGTTTTATGCTTTGAAAGAAATTTTTTTAAGGTTGCAAGCCTAAATGCACCTCCAAAATGAAGAAAAAATGTTAGAAATGGAAGATTGGGTAGGTAGAAAGCAGTGGAGAAATAATGTAAATAATACATCATCGGGAAAAATCACTAATTTCCCCTCCCCCATGAGTGTTCAGTATTCTAGCTATCAGTCAAATAGGCTTAGAGCATTTCTCTGACTTTTGTTGGGACCGGACCCAAGGCTCTATGACTGATTAGTTGAAAATATTGAGTTCTTATGATTAAAAATCCTCAGTTATCATCATTTACCCTTCATTCATGTACTAAAACCCCTTTTTCCTAAGTAAAAACACACTCTTACTTAGTAAAATTGTAAATCCCCACATAATTAACTCTATTCCTTCATAAGCATTCATAAAAACCCACAAAATCACATTTATCCTAAGTATTATTTAAGGAAATACAAAGATGAGAAAATGCTTGATTATTTTATACTAGAGATAATGTGTATTTTGCTTTGCACTCCCCTCTCATATTAACTCTTAACATATTTTATTAAATCCCTAAGAGATACTCTTTCCTATGTTATTAATCCCTTATATTTAATAAACCTCAAAAAACCCACTATTATAACCTTTTGACCAAAGTGTATTATGCCATGTGCATAAATAAAAAACCAAAAATAAAATCCCTTTGGTCTAAAAGATTATCCATATGCAAATATCTCGCCCTATAGTTGTTTAACTATTCAAAAAAGTTAAAAAAATTGTATAAAATATCGTATTATTATGCACATTTGAAAACATTTTTAAAAAAATGTCGCAGCATAAACCCCACCCGCTTATGTTTTATTAAAAGCATTTAAACAAATGTTTTAATAAAAACATTAACCCCGCCATATGTTTTAAGCCATAATTAATCCCGCTACTATATATAAATAAAACATTGCATATAAGGTTTAAAACACATATTAAACCATTCCGCTGCAGTTAAGCCAACCCGGTCCCATCTTTTCGTTCCATGCACCTCTCAAACCTATCTCCACCGTTTGCTTCGAAGCTTTTGATCCAACGGTCGACAAGCGATATTGCATGAAAAAAGTGCATGAATGATTAAACACAATATCCACGTGAAATGGCCGGTTTTGCATTGGACCCTCCCCTCCACGTGGCTATTTATGGTTGGATCGTGTGACTTTGATCAAAAACTGCTTACCACTCCAAATCAACGCGATAAACCGTCGGTTTTCATCTATTCAAAAATCCAAAACCACCTTCCCGCCATGATGCGACCTGTAATTAATGCCAAAGGGTTAATGCGAATACTGTTTAATAAAACCTTTGTATATGAATTTTTTACCTATCTTTCGTATTTGAACCAGTATTTTTCCCTCCCGACTCTGTAATGTTGCAAAGAGCCCCCTGATAGCCATTTTTCTGCTATTTTTACACTCAGAACCTTTGAAATTGCCAAAGAAACTTGAATGAATTTCTGAGGAGCTGCACTTGCTCCTTATTAACCACTGAAGATTCAATTCGAATAGAAGATTGCAGAAAGCCCTGTTAAAACCTATACCTGCGTCAAAATAGGTATTTTTCCAAAAATTAAACCTGCAATTCAATTAAAAAACCTATTAAAAGAGAAAGAATTAAAAAATTAGTTAATTTCAATTACCCAAAAGTCCCAGAAACAGGAAAAACCATGGCAAAAATTTTCCAGGAATCCTAGAGTCTGCTGCGCACCATTTTCAAAGAAAATTATCATTTTTTCACAGTTTTAGGGTTAAATTCAAAGCTCTAAAAGCCAGAAATCCTCAGCAGGTGCCCTGTATATTTTGAAAAACCTTTTTTTATCAAAGTTTGAGCCCAATTTAAAGTCAAGAGACTTAGAAAACCCTTGTTTTCTGTGTTTGACCAGTTTTTAGCCTTAAAAACCTCATTTGAGAGACCTAATTGACCATAAAAGCCAGAGAAGCATTCTATCTTGTTGAGTTTGCCTAACCGATCATCTGTCATAGTAAAATTGCCTCTGCAAATAGTTTAAACTTGCAGAAGACTATAAAAATGTCTAAAAAACAGAGTGGAAACAAATCTGAAGGTTCAAAAACTCCTAAAGCTGTTCCTGCCATGACTCCAAATACTACCATTGTAGTCAACCCATTGCAGCCCCCAGTTGTTGATATTGAGCACATTCCTCTAGCAGACATTGATTACAAAATAGCTGATCCTATAATTGAGTTCAATTTGTTAGATATACACAACTGGTGTTTTGAAAAATCCCTAGATGAGCAAGAAGATGTCCATATTTGGGAATCCAATTTTTCCAAATATGTAGTCCCCCTAACTCACCCTTGTCAATAATTTATCAGACTGTGTCATCAATATTACATTCCTGAAGAGAGACCTATTTTCAATGAAAACAAAGAGGTCCTATTTACCATTATAGCAAAGTCTATAAACTAGATGAATCAGACCCTCAAGCAGTACCATTATCCATTGAAGCCCTCACTAAATTATACATTAACTTAGACTTTCCTAAAAGGTTTATGATATTCCAGACTTTCATGCCTCTGCATGTTGAAATCCCAAAATTAAACCCTCCATATTCCACTGCCAAGTTCCCTGAAGGTTCAAGGCATGTTATCTCCATGATTTCCTTTATACTTGGGTATTTCACCGATGAACATACTGATAAGTCAATATTGGGATTTGTGTCTACATTTTCTCCAGGACAGTCACCCTCAATCATATTTGACTATGCTGGTTTTATAGTTGATAGCATTCACTATCAATTGTCTAATTTGAAACTGGAAGGGGTATTTAGATATACCTCTTATCTTTTACACTTGTTTCTATTTTTCCAATTAGAGAACTTTCCTATTTCACTTCAAAAATTGGATATAGAAGGAAAACCTCTATCAGTTGTCTACTGGATATCTATACTCAGAAAAGAAGGGACATAATTCAGTTATTCAGAGTTTGCTGAGTTGTTTGTGCATCCATTGACTACCATCTTGACAAAAACAGAGTAGCCCAGAATCAGTGAGGAAATGAAAATAATTTTACAGCTATCAGAGAAAAGCGAAGTAGGTGATTGGTATTTATACAAGGAATTCACTAAAATTTGAGTTTTTGGTTCTAACTTATTGCCCTACAAGTTACCTAAGTATCCATCTATGAGGATCTTTGCCTTAGAATACATTAGGCAGATCTTGAATTCAAATTCAAATAATTTTATGGCAGTTAAGAAAAAGACTCAGTTTAAACTCAAAAATCAAATTGGGCCTTTCATATGTAATCAAAGAGAAGCAGAAAAAGAAGCAGCAAGTCAATTACAGAAATACAAATTAGAAGAAAGCTTTCCATGTAATTATGATCCACAAGGGATCTTACGTAAACTAAGGGTAAAATGTGAATTGACACCCTTTATCCATGAATCAAAGCCAGATACAGAGAATTTTTCTAATCAAATAGAGTGGATTAATAATACTTTAACAGAGGCAGTAAACCAAAGGAATACTAGTCACCCTTTGGAAGTTGCCAAACAGCCAGAACCATCCACTAAAAGAATCAGGGAAGAAGGAGCTTATACTGCAGAAACTACCACAAAATTTTTTTTTAAAATCATTTACAGTAAGAGGCAAAAACTAGATACAATAGCTAAAGGCAAGGTAACAATAAATGTTGAAGATACAAAACCTTTGAATACCAACAATGCACAGACAGAGACCAATGTAGCCACAAGAATTATCAGTGAGCCAAATAAGAATCAGGAACAGTGGAATAATGAAGATGCACAGATAATGGAGAGGCAACACAGTATGGAGGCTTCCTCCTCACACTCAGCTGAGGAGAAGGACTTAGATATTAAAGATGAATACAAGCAAATCAAATTGAAGAATGAGGAAATCAAAACTGAAATATATTCTCAGTTTTTGAAGCAGAAACTAGGTAACCAAAATAGTTTTTTATCAGCCTTTGATTATTCAACTCAAAAATTTATTATGTCAGTTTTACAGCCCACTGTACCAGTGTCAAAGACAGTGGCTGATTACAAAAAGGTTGATATGGAAGTAGCCACAGATAAAATCCATGAGTTGGATCAGATTGAATTCCATAGACAAACATCAGAGATGCTCTATTCCACAGTGGCCAAAAAAGCTATGAGTGCTCATAAACTTCAAAATACAATCTCTAATATGAAGGATCAAATGAAAATGGATAAAGCTTCACTATATGCAAAATATATAAGGATAAAGGCCTTGGAAGAGTTAGTATTACAGGTAGGATATGATCTTACAAACATAAAAGCAGCTGAAGCATTAGTCAAAAATAAAAATGAGGACATAGCTGCCTTTAGGAAACAACTCAAGCTTCCTCAAGGAGAACATACTCAAACAAAGGAATTTTTACAATATCAGAAGGAGAAAGATGAAATGATGAGCTTGATACTTCAACTCACAGCTCAAATCAAAGAAATGGAAGTGCAAATGGACCAAGTTGTCCAAGAAAAAGAGGCATTCAAGGAACCAGTGATTCCCACTATTATCCCAGTCATCACAACAACAGTACCATCTACTTTAGGAGAGAAATTGGCACCAAAAGAGCCACTGGCCACTGCAGTGCCAGTGACTTCTTCAACTACTTCAGTGATTGAATCTTCTACAACAATGTTGCCACCTACATATGAGAGCAGTCAACTAATAAAAGCAATGGAGGAAGTGTCCTTGAAAAACAATGAAATCAATAGATTGACCAAGACAATTGAAAATCTTGAGAAAACAAGAAAAGCAGCTCAGATAGATGCCAAGATTCTTGAGCATAATGCTCATAGATTAAGTGAAGAGGTGAAGAAGCTCCAGAAAGAGTTAACTCTCAAAGACCAAATATCATATATTAAAAATTACTTATGGAATAATGTAATTGAAGCCATTCATGATGTTTGGCCATCAATTCGAGTAATTTTTGAGCAAAGAGAGTTACTATTGACAGCTCAGACAGAGATCCAAAAGACACAAGAAGAATTGGAAAATAAACCAGAACATGCTGTTAGGTTAATCAATTTCCTAAACAGCAAGAACAACAACTTGAAGAGTTAAAGATCAATGATCGGAAAACTACAATCCTAGAAATTAGGAAAGTAACTAGCAAAAGAAATCTAATGAGGCAGCTTGAGGAGAAATGTGAAGGAATGAACACTGCTGTCACTAGATGTATGGTTAAATTCACTAATTTGAGGCAAAAAGGACTTCTAGATATTATGGTGGTTAATGACAAGTTAATTCCTCAGAATGATTATGGCAAAAAGATCAGAGAACATGCCAAAGAGTAGGTAAACAAGCCAACATGCCAAGGTATTCCCACAGGAAAAGTATTGCTAAATTTTTTTGAAGATTTGTTTTACTTGCAGTATGAAATCAAACATTTGTTTGTCATCAAACCCACATTTGCTAAGTACACTGAGGCTGATGAAAATTTTAGGAAACTCAAGAATATTAGAATTCCTAAAAATGAGGAGTGGTAGGCATTGACTGATTTTCTATGAAGAAAGAAAGGCAAACACATGAAAAGCAAAAATTTTATTTGCTGATTTCACAGTAAAAACAATTTTTTTACAGCAAGAAGGCAGTTTTCTGAAGGTAAAGAGGATCAGTAATAAAGAGTATCAACAAGAAAAAGTATCAGTGAAGGCAACTAGATTTTGAAAAATATCTAAAAATCTAGTAGGGAAGACACATAAGCGGCCAACTGCATCTTATCTACAAATTGTTTCTATTTATTTTGAATAAAATAGGACAACTTGCTAGTTTGTTGAGCAAGTTGTCTCTATTATTGTTGTAAAAGATTTAATTTTCCTAAGTTTATTCCTAGAAGTCATCTAGGATATTTTGTAATACATTTTATATAAATGCTTCACTTTTGGAAGTATTTTGGTGTGGAATAAAATTGTTGGATATTACTATAGATATTTTCATTGACTTGAAGGCTTTGGATTTCGATTTTGAGAAGTAGACTAGATCACCTTTTTGGCATCATACTTCAGGATCCCTGTGATAAGCTATTTGGAGTGAAGTACTCTCTTTAAACTTTTCATTGTTATCTTCTTTTGTTTCATGCATACATCTGTGTTTTAATTCTAAATCTGAATGTATAACTAGGAGTGTTACTACAAGACATGTTAATAACACCCTGTTTTAACTAGTTATCATTTCTTTGTTTTCTTCTGATTTCCGGTGTAGGGAAATCTTAATTTCTCCCTCTCCCGTTTGACCTTTATCTTCTACTTCCCTTTTCCGGATTTAAGGATTCTTAAGTGCTCTTTATGCCGATCATACCATCTCAAAAACCAATTTTCCAAGATCTCCAAGGGTTATCTACCTTGCCCTGTAGACATTTGACCTTTCAAGTAGTTCTTGATCCTAGTCATGGAGAATTTTAGGGGCTAATATTCGCAGGTGGGCTAATTTTCCATGGTTTTTCCAAAAAAAAATATTTGCCAATTTCCATTTTTTTATAAAAAATATTCGCCCAAATTTTACAATATAAAATTATTTTGCGTTAAAAATTGCCAATATTATATAGAAATTATATATAATATCATTATAAATTTGAATAATTTTACAAATACATCAATAAACATTTTATAGTTTCCATATTAGGGACTAATGAGATTCGCCAATTTTTTAAACATCAAGATAATTTTCCATCCTTAAAATTATCCCTGATCCTAGTTCTGTTAGCTTGAATTAGACTCCATAGCCCAATGGACAAGTAGATTTCCCTCTATCTACCCTTCAAGTGAAATTTTCCTACCAAATCCAACAAAACAAAACCAAATCCGCACTTTAATAACTAGCCTAATATTCAAAACTAAAACAAAGTTAAACCTTAAAGAGAGAGCCCTCTCTGAACCCTAGGAAGGCTAGATCCTAGAGTTTGAAGTAGGTTTGTGGTTACCTCTAGTATTCTTTGACTTAAAAACCAAAATCAAACAACTTAAGAATTTACTGGAGTGATAATAGGCGCATCGTGGGCTCTCTCGGGCCCCCATCTTGGAGCTGTATGCGAGGTTGAAGAGTCGAGATCTTCTCAAATAAGAGCAAGCAAAAAACTGTACCATATGCACAGTCATGGTTCACTTTTCGCTTGCATAGTGAAAATTGTCGTTTCAACGACGACAGCATCATCTGGGCCCACCCATAGTAGGTCCCACTCAACACACTCTCCACAAGCATCATCTGCGCTCCAGTGATGTGGTGGAGTGCCTGGTTGCCTAGGATTCACAACACCGTTGCGACTACAACGCGGGTCTCTAACCTCTCTAGGTCCCTGATGGGTATCCGTGTCCCCTTGACATGGAGACCTGGTCGACAATGGTGCTATAAAAACTCCATGATGTTTCGCCCTCGTGGTAATACTGACTGAGTATTCCCGACCATCCCAAGTGGTGGGAGACTAGTCAGAAAATATATATCCTGGACCGTCAACTCGATCCAGTGCCCCTGCACTATAAATACCTCATGGTTTGGATCATAATAACTAACAATCTGGGCCAACAAGGGCTCTCCAGCTCTCATCAGAGGGTTCTCCACAAACTTTAGAAACCCAAACCTAGCCAATGCACTGCGGACACCCTGATCCTCTCGGATCTCTGACCATAATGTGTCCAGGTCTCTCTCTCTCCAGTTGATTCGTAATTCTTCCATATCTGCAAAAAGCCATCATATTTTTCAGTGTACAGATAGGAAAGACTGTATCCAAACATAAAAACCCAGTTCTCAGCCAAAAAATAGCACAGAAAAACCCCTCCCTGTCAGGTCGCACTTTTCAGGCCCAATCCTGGGACAGGTCACAGTTTTCTGCCCAAAACCTGCTACCCAAGACGTAGTTTTTGCCCCAAAATGTGCGACCCGGCTGTGAAGAGGAGCAGGGGTCTATTCCTGAGCTCTGGGGACCTAAACTTAACTTTTAATCCACTGAAATGAAAGAGTAGGGTTAGGCCTCTTACTTGCAACTGATGAATCTTGATTCCAACAATCGGTTTGTCTGATACGATCACCCCAATATTTAGGGCCTTCTCTCCTCTCTACATTCACCATAGCTCCACTTGAAATGAGTGAATTTGGAGGGAAAATGCCTTATTAAAAGAGAAACCCCTTAATTTTATTTCACCTGCTGCAGGTAAACCGTAGCTCAGTTTGACAAATTGTCTGTACCGTTGGAAAGCTCTCACTGAGCCCTCAAATGGGTATCTGTTAGTTTTTCATGATTTGATACTTCACAAGGACACATTTTGTCCAAGAAGGGTCACTTCACCACTCCTCAAAATCGAATTTCTTCACTTGCCACACTTGTACTTGGGGCACCACTTTGCCTCCATACTTGTCCATGCTCATGTTGATTTTAATCATGAGTAACCATTTTGTACTCATGTTTTTATGGTCCCCATTAGACCTTTTCTATGTGGCAGCATCATCAAATCGCCCTTTTCTAGAGCATCCATGTTGAGTCATCATCGCATCCATGGAGTCTATCCCGAGTCCCTTTGTATCTCGCTATAGTCCTCCATCCTTCATTGCTTGGTTCCTCTCTCATGTCGCATATTATGGCCTTCAGTCTTACTGTCCCCTATCCCTTATGATATTGTGTCAGTCGCTTCCAGGTCATCCATGCCCTTTATGCTCTAACAAGGGAAGTCGTCTGTCCGCTACTCAGTACCCCCCATTTCATCATCATCCCTGGTGTTAGTTTGTAGTCGCTCTAATATTTTATCTTGTGCCTTTGTTGAGGATCCCTTATTGCCTCACATATGGCGGACCTCCTTCTGTCGACATCAGATCATTCATTCCAGAAGACAGGTCTAGAGGGTGGTGTACCTTGGTTCCAGCTTCCACTCTTGTTTGGTGCCCTAGATCAGGCAAAGGGACTCCTTATTGCCCTTTGAATTTTTTGTTTCTTAGCTCCAGGTCCTTTCAACATGATCAAGATCCGTATACTTGATGGTTCAGTGATACATCATATGATACTGGCGATTCCCGAGTGTGTGTGAGATGTTTCAACCCTCATGAGCGGGTGGCCCTATAGGTAGCCCCCCACATGCCCGGATGACCTCTTCATTACATCCTTTGATGCAGATTCATAGATTTGATGATGTCGGCCTCAACCGCTTGCAACACCTTTTTGTTTGCATGCATCAGTCAGATTTTCAGATACCTTTCCTATTTATAGGGGCATTTGGGTTGTATTTGTATCTCATGTACTCAAATATTATTTTATAAGTCCTGGCTGTTATCCCAGGCACAATATGTATTTGAGATTCATTATTGTGTTTTTACCTGGCTCATGTTTATGCTAGCATGTACTATATTGTTCAGTCCCTTGTTTACTGGACGCATTATTCTTTGTACTTTGTCCCTACGGGCATAGGTATGCCTCCCCCGCCGCCGATAGCACAAATACTCACTCATAAAAGAGACTTTTCGCACCTATAAGTCTCCTCTGGCTTCCTCAGGGTCTAGTCCTCTAGCGCTTTGGTCTACCTTATATTTCTCTATCTCTGACTTCTCCTTCGGTGTCTAGTGATTGAGTTCTTACAACATACTTCGATCATACGATTAGCTCCTAATGCTTGCACGCTGGGAGGAAATCTGTTACACCATTTTTTTGGTCATCTAACCTATTACTATTAGATGGACCTAAGTGCACCATGTAAGACCAATTTTACCCTAAGTAAAATTGCTTTCACTATGAAAAATAACTTAGTAAACCACCTTTATTAAGTTGTTTATGGTCTAAACAGGAAACCCCATGAGGAAATATTAAATAAATCTACATTTGTTTGATTTTCCTCAAGGAATAATTAGTTAAAAAATAGTTTAATTAATATTCCTGGTTATATTTAACCCAAAACAAGGAAATTAATTAGATAAATCATTATTTATCTTATTATTTTCTAAGAATAATTATTTAAACTTTATTTAAATAATATTCTTTGTTAAATATGACTAAATCACCCTTAAATAATTAAATAAATCATTATTTATTTGATTATTACTCAACCACATCCTTAAAATGATAAATAAATCATTTATTTATTTATTATTTACAAATAAAGGTATTTGACCCAAGTCAAATTCCTTTTCCCTCCAACAAATATAATAAAATATTCCATAAAATTTGGATCTTGATTTGGTTAATAATATTTTAATTATGCACCAATATCTAGACTAACTCAATATTTTTTTATAAATAGAAGGGTTTTTCCATTTACTCACTACCTTTTGTTGCCTAAAGATCACTCTGGATCTATAATTTTGGTCTGACTTTGATCCACCATCATTGTCATATTTTGCTATCATTTTTTGTGAGCTCCCTTTGAGTTCCATTTTTGTCTGGGTTTTCTACACCATCAAGAGAGAGGGATTTTAGATCTAAAGTGCTGAGGACTTACAATAACCTATCTCATTGAGGAGGACCGATAACATCCTTCTATGTTCTCCTCCCAGGTGCCATAAATACAAAATTATTTAAACATATTCTTGTCTTGTCTATTGGATGCATGGAGCAACTCTTATTTTTATTTACTTCTTAATGTATTTTAATGCATAGATCTAGATTTTGCAACATTTATCTTGGTCAACTAACTGCAGATCTAAAGATATTGGCAACCATCTTTGCTGTTAGGGCTGTTGTTATGCATGGCTAAAGTGAGCCTTTTTCGTACACTTGTGATTAAGATTCATACTAACTAATTAGAACATGCCATGTTTTTCTAAATTGATGATCTAAATATTCTAGCACTACTTGTTATTTCATTATTGTTCTGATATAGACAAGTTTTTTTTTTATGTGTTTTCAACTTCCTTCGAATAATTTATTTAACAACAAGCAAAGATAAACTTTTGTTGTGATTGTTTAAGCTACAAGATGCTTTGAATTGGGTTGCACCAAGATCATTTATTGCCTCACATGCTTTTTTTTTGAATTCGGTTGCACCAAGTTCACTTATTATTTGACTTTCACTTTCGCCTATTTTTTGTAAGGGTTCATAGTAGACATGGCTTATACTTGTTTCAAATTGCAATATGTTCAAAGTTCTAAGAATTGTTTCTGAATTATCTTTGGTATGGACATTGTATCTGCAGACCAAATGATGAGATTTATGTTTAGCATTTTTCTTAACGAAGCAAAGATAAATACATCACCTTCAATATTTCCTTTGTTATAGGGCAATGCTAATTGTTTTTATGTATTCTTTCCAAATATTTATTGTTTTGTACTTTTATATAAAACTAAAGTATATATTCTCTGTTATGCATCTAATTGCAAACGAGTCGTTTCGAACAACTGCATTGCAAAATGTTTGTGCAGAGATAAGTGGAAGGCATGTCACACTATATTCATTATCTAGAAGATAATGAATTGTTTCAAATGCACTTTCACCATATATGCTATTGAACATGGGCACCCTAACGAAGTTGGTCATGGCCCTAAATGTTTGATGTTCAAATATGGATGAGTCAATTTTTTCATATGCAATGTTGGTTTGTTGCCAGAAGGAAGAATCCACGATTGCATTTTTTTTGCAAAGCAATGGCTCAAAGTGGAAATTTATAGGATCTTCATCATGAAATAGTATATCATAAGTGTTTGGTGCAATTGCTGAATTAAAGTGCAAATACATTTTCATTTTTGTTTTGGACCAAATTCTAACTAGAATTTTCAACCAATTTGACAACCAATAAATACAAAAAATGTCTCCTCATAGTCCTTGAGATTCTAGAGGTATATCAATTGAAGTTGATCTAGATATTTTTTCTAAATAAAAATCACGATTATTGATGTTGTGCATTTCAATTAACGACTCTTCATGGAGCTCATGTTGCTAAGACATATTTGTTTCTTTATCCTTTTCTGCTAAACATTTTCTAAAATAATTCATTGTTCCTATTATTAATTCTACTGATGTATATGTACAATGCAGTAAAAGTTGTAAACTATTAAACGAACAGTCTCCAATCACATATGAGAAATTGTTTACTTGAAACAAGTTATTCTTTTCTAAGGCAAATGCCAATTTCTGTTTTTGAGATGATGTACACATGTTGATCTTTATTATGTCAATTTAACTATAAACACTACCATGTATATTGTGTACCTAGTGTCAATGTTTAGTAACCTGCTCCAACGAATCTTTCTTAAGTGTCTAAAGATTTGTTTTAGTAGAAAGACATGCAAAACCAGAAAATATGATTTATTAGTATAAAAATATAAGATTGCCATTTTTTTGCATATAAAATTGTTAGAATGGAAAACTATACTATCATACATTTATATAATTAGAGTTATAATTTAAATATCATCCATGCTATTGTTATAATTACACTAAACCTACATGATGGAGGAAGCCTACAATGAAAAAATACATCCCAAAAATACATAATAATAGCAATTTCTTAGCTAGACGCCATAAAACTAATATCAATGCATAGTTGCAACAAAGACATGATCTTATGTCACACACAATAAGATAGAGTAATTCTCCTAAGGCAACAAGACCCTCCAAAGTCTCCATGGGCCCATCTATTAGTAGGAACGTGTGCCACCTAAATTGGTATGAGAAGAAAGAGTTTGTAATATATAATCTTATTTAGTATGTAGGTGCCATAGAAATTGGACTAACTAAAGGAAATACCTAATAAGCTATGAGAATTAGTAATTATATTTCGTTCAGGATACTAATTAATATGTTGACTCTAAGAGATTAAAAGGCATCATCCTAATTGAAATTTCTAATAATCCCATGACTTATTCAACTCAAATTTAGAAAAGGATGTCATTTCAAATTTAAAAAGGAATGAAAATTGGAAAATGATTTAAATGAGGTTTTAATACATAAATGTACATTTATTCAGGGCATTTGGGTTGGTGTAGACTACATAACTTGATTTTAACATATCCGTACCAAATTTCAAACAAAGTTGACCAAAAATACAAAAGACTTGCGATGCATTTTAGCCATGTCAACTAAATTCATTCAATTCAGTTGAGTGGCTTCCTTTTATGTACCAGTCTATTTTGTTCAGAGCTTGATTTTAACATATCCTACCAAATTTCAGAGAAAACTGATAAAAAATACATGTTTAGAAAACAACCAAAATGTAAGAGACTTGCATTGTATTTTGGCCATGTCAACTAAATTCATTTAATTCAGTGAAATCTGGTTGGAGTGGCTTCTTTTATGTACAAATATATTTTTTTCCATTTTAAGTTTTGAGCTTTTATTGAATATATTTTCCAATCAATTTTATCCTAAATGTGATAATGATTTGTTTGAATAACTGTGTAATCTACATAATCAATTTCTCTCATCTAAATTTACTTATACACTTAAAAATCAAACAACACATTAATAAAATTGTTTATATAATTTTACTAATTTATAAAATAAAAATAAAAAAATACACCAACATAAATACATATCCACATGAAAATGTACAAATATATATAATTATTTATGAAAAATATATATATACAAATGTTTCTTAAAAACATGTCTAAATATATTTAGGATCAACCAATTTTGTAAAACAAACCCTTCATGTAGGGTTCTTTGTACGATCTGGAAAATTTTACGTAAAAATGTTCTCTATAAACATGTCTTATTTATGATATATTTACAGTTGGCGTTCAAAAGTGAAAAATAATACTTACTAGAGAAAATTTTACCGATTAATTTTTTTATATGTAAAGGAAAACTTAGGAGGCTCTGCTTAGGATTAAGAATTCTATTTCGGTAAGATAGCTAATTAATATCTTGATTATAAGAGATGAAAATGCATCTCCTAATTAATTTCTTGTATGGTTGTATCTTAATTAAAATTTCTAATAATCTTAGGATTGGTTCAATTCAAATTTCGAAAAGGATATTATTTCAAATTTAAAAAGAAGAAAAATTGGAAAATGATTTAAATGAGTTTTTAAATACATAAATGCATATTTATGTAAATTGGAAATTGATTTTAACACATCTTTACCAAATTTCAGATAAAATTGATCAAAAATACATATTTAGAAAATAACTAAAATGTTAGAAATTTGTGTTGCATTTTGGCCATGTCAACTAAAATAGTTGAATTCAGTGAAATCGGGTTGGAGTGGCTTCCTTTAATGTATCTGTCTATTTCTTTTTTCAGAGCTTGATTTTAGCATATCATTACTAAATTTAAGACAAAATTGACCAAAAATACATGTTTAGAAAACAACCAAAATGTATTTTTTTCTCATTTTAGGTTTTGAAATTTTATTGAATATATTTTCCAATCAATTTTATCCTAAATGTAATAATGATTTGTTTGAATAACTATGTGTTATGCATAATCAAAGTCTCTCAGCTAAATTTACTTATGCACTTAAAAATCAAACTACACATAAATAAAATTAGTAATATAATTTTACTTAAAAAAAAAACGTTTTTAAACATATTTATGATCACCAAACTCCATAAAACAAATAGCCTCGATTACGGTTACTAGAAGCAAACCAACACAAATATTTAGCATGTCATCTTATTTGGCGTTTAAAAAAAAATATTACATAGCACAAATTTATTTTACCGTGGCACTAATAAACATATATTTTTATATGTATTTCTCTTTTCCAAAAACACAAACCAAGAAGAACAACTATCTCCAAATAAAAATTAAAAATTAGTACACAAGCGAGATTATGTTATTTGAGCCCATAAACAGTAAACACATTTGAAGAAAACTAGTGATTTTAGTTCTCAAAGCTCATTGAACAGAGATGGTTCATGAAGCGATTCAACACTGCAGCAACTGTACCTTAAAAGGGGAAATATGAAGACCCAGTAGGGTATGTTGGCTTTTTTTTCATTCAAATATCAAATAGGCACTTGGAAAGCATGTTCCAGAGAAATTAAGCCAGGCTGCATAGAAAACAGTGAAGAAGACCAAAAAGACAGCTGGGAAATCTCATGGGCGACACTAAACAAAAGTCCTCACAGAAAAGACCAAACAGATAACTGGGAAAGCTCATGGGAACTCTAAACAAAAGTCCCCTCCCTATATATATCATTAATATGTTCATACTGCTCTATGCATTAAATGGTACACGATAGAGCCAAAAGAGGGCAAACTCAATTACACCCTTGCAAATGAGATATTGGCTTGTATTTCTGAGGACATAATATCTCTTGGGAAAACCCAAGAAACATCCCTTCATGGGTCATTAGCCTCGACAAGAAACAACTCTTTCAATCTCTTGGATAATCGAGTCTCTAGTGAACAAATACGCAAGGAATTTTATGAACTGGGACAAAGTAGGCTCCGATTTCTTTTACGAGGGTGCCTAGGAGATTGATCCGAGATATGGGTGAAAAATTGGGAATACCATGCATCCGAAATGAAGCTCAAAAAAATAGTATATGAAGAACCTGTGACTTTGGAGTGGGGTCAAGGGAAGGGGAACGATACGTTTTTGTTCAGAGAATGAATATGGAGGCCCCCATCCACCACATATTGTAAATAATGAGTTTGCTAGACCAAACAGAGAGAAAAATACACATGTATAAATGGATTGAAATTTCCATGTTAATGAATTGAATTCATGATGTAAATGAATTGAACCCCTCACAACCATGAGATTTCATGTCAACGTGGTGCTGTTATTTGGTGCAGGGGAAAAAGTAACCCAAATAAAGTGTTACTGACATCATTAAAATCAAATGAAATAGAACGAGCATTACTGATAAATTTTTTTGTGATTCTCACATTCAGTAGACATAAAACAGGGGCCTCGCAGTGGTTAAGGAAATTATCAAAGGTTGAGGATGCTCCCTACCAAAGCATTCCCCAATAACTGACATTATTAGCCTACTTCAGCAAAAATTTCTTATAAAAATAAACAAAACTAACATAGAAATATGTGTATATAAGTTTGCATATAAAATGTTTTAGAAATTAATAATAAATCATTTTTAACTGATAAAATTTAAATATTGATAATTTTAATTTAATTTAGTAGTTTTAATTAAATCAAATAAAATATATATGGTATCGCTCACAATTTTTTTTTGCAACTACATAGTATACAACAAGCTATATGCTATAAATGGATAAAAACAAAAAAGCGAGCTGGACTTGTTTATTCCTGAAATGAGAGTCATGTTCCCAGCATTTCTAGAACTTCAATAACAATAACAATCATTTTTCGATATTGCTAAAATTAACTGAGCTTAGCTTTTTTAGAACTTCAATAACAATTGTTGAATTTTTTAAATTCAACTACTATCCTACACAGAGAAAGAATAAGTACAGCAGGGGCAGTGTTTTGTGTTGAGTGCACTCCATTGTGCATTTAACATTGATTTATTAACCCTACAAAGTTATGCTTTTATTGTTAATGGCTGTAGCCATTTTCTTGCAAATGCATTGAAGAATCGTGGTTCTCCTCACCATGCAACCAACAATTTAAAACCTACCATGCCGCGCCATTAACACAGTTCACCAACCACAGTTATTTCACGTCGTTGTTTGAATTTTTGAATGAGCCAGATCAACACTGGCGAGCTCCACCATTGGCAAATCAAATGGCTATCGCATAGTTTGGATGCCAACGTCACCAGTCCTTTACCGACACAAAGAACCGGACCCACTACCAAGTCACAGGAATCGTGGACCAATCAAATGCTTATCGCGCAGTTTTGAGGGTGACGTCACAAGACCCATTTGGTACGCGATAATCTTTGCAATAGAGTTTAGTTTTTGGTTTGAAGTCTGGTGGGTCCCATCTTCGACCAATCAGATTGCGATCGTGCGGATTTGAACCTTGACGTCTTCAGGGGCATTTGGTATGCGAAATCCGCATGTAAAGGAACTAATTTTTTTTGGAATCTGCAACAATGGTTTAAAGACTTTGGTTTAAAAGTTTTTATGCGACAGATGAAATAAGGCTTTAAAACCTTGTTATAACATTTTTTTTTGTTTAACGCCGTAGTGAAAGTCTTTTGACTTTAGACACACACACACACACACACACACACACACATATATATATATATACGGTTAATATAAATATTATAAACTTTTCAAGTTTATAATATATATTTTTTCAATAGTTTTAATTTTTTTTTTAATACATCATATATAAAGTAAAAAGGCCCGAAGGCAAAGATATATACGATTGTGTGTAATTTTGAAAGTGAGCCCGAAGGCAAAAATAGACCAGAGCACTGTGTATGTGCGTTTTTTTTATATGTAACAGAGAGGAAATTTGAAGAACACTGCGTGTGAAGCAGTTTCCATTTTTGTAATCCCTTAGAGGAGGAAGAACATAAGTTTGTAATAGTGTTTTTAATTTAATGAAATATAAGCTGTTTGTGTGCCATCTCTGTCCAACAAATTTTAATTTAATCTCTGTGTTGAGAGGAGGAATTCTTTTATTCCTTGGTGTGTTTTGGAATACTTCAGAAATTCCAACATGGTATCAGAACTAGTCCAGGCTCTTTGAAGTTTGTCAAAGAAGCTGAAGGAAGAAGGAGGAATTGTTGAAGTAGTTCTCCAGCAGTGTGAAGGCTCAGCAAAAGTCCAGGTATTTGCAAAAACATAGTTTTTGTTTTGTGTTTAAAAAGCGCAGTCCAGATAAGTCTTTTTGAAGAAAGAGTTTAACTCTCAAGCAGTGAGAAGGTTGTTGAAAAATCACAGTCAAGTTTAAAGCATAGTTCAGTGAGCTAGCCATGGCAGGAGCCAGCACAAGCATGAGTATTGGAAATACTCAACTCCCACAGTTCAATGGGAAGAACTATGACTATTGGGAAATCACCATGAGAGCTCTGTTTTCCTCTTAAGATTTATGGGAGCTTGTTGAAGATGGTCTAGAAGAACCAGCAGATGAAAATGCTTTTAATTCCTTAACACAGGCATAGAAGGATTTGCTGAAGAGCAATAGGAAGAAGGACTCAAAAGCCCTCTTCTATCTCTATCAAGCAGTGCATGAAAGTGTGTTTCCAAGGATTGCAGTAGCTAAGAGGTCCAAGGATGCATGGGATACCCTCCAGATTGCCTATCAAGGTATGGAGAAGGTGAAGACAACAAAGCTACAATCGCTGAGGAGAGAATTTGAAACTCTCTGTATGAAAGGGTCTGATAACATAGACTCATTCTTCACACGTGTGATTGGGTTGGTTACCCAGAGAAGGTCTCATGGAGAGACACTTGAAGAAAGAAGGATAGTGGAGAAAGTGTTGAGGAGCTTACCCTCAAGGTTTGATGTGATAGTCACAACCATTAAAGAGACAAAGGATCTCTCAAAGTTTACAGTTGATGAGCTACATGCATCACTGATGACACATGAACAAAGATTGGGTAGAACAGCAAACTAATCTTTGGAGCATGCCTTCAAGACCCAAATTTCCTTTGGAAGAAGAAGAGGTCAAGGTAGAGGAAACTATAGAGGAAAAGGAAGAGGCAGAAGCCAAAACAGAGGAGGAAGAAATAGCCCTGTAAATACTCATGGAAGGGGCAGCAAACAAAATCAGAACCAAGGTCAAGGTAGCAGCCAACAAGGTGGAAAAAATCAAGCACATGGACAAAGGTATGATAAATCCCAAGTCCAATGTCATTACTCTAAGAAGTATGGCCATTATGCCAATGAATGTAGGAAGAAATAGAGTGACATAGGTAATAGACCCAGTGCTAATTTTACTAAGGAAAATATCAGTCAAGAGAAGTTGTTTTTAGCATGTAATATGGCTGAAGAAAAGAATGAAGATATATGGTTTCTAGATTCAGGATGTAGCAAGCATATGACTGGAAACATTTCCATGTTCTCCATGTTAGATGAAAATGTAAAGTCTCAAGTAACATTGGGGACAGATAGTAAGGTCTCTGTCATGGGAAAAGGAAAAGTAAGTGTTTTGACAAAGAAATGAGAAGGAAGATCCATATCAGATGTATATTATGTGCCTGGTATGAAGTGTAACCGCTTGAGCATTGGACAACTCATTCAAAAGGTGTACAATGTTTTATTTGAAGATGATGTATGCACCATCATTGATAAACCACCAAGCAAGCAATGCATTGCACAAGTGAAGATGACAAGGAACATAATGTTCCCTCTCAAGATGAGAATAGATTTGAAGAAAGGAGCTGAAATGGCAGCAGTGACACAAAAGACTTACCAAAGAGAAGAAAAGGATGAAAACTGGTTATGGCACTTGAGATTTGGACATCTCAACTTTGGAGGTCTGAATTTGTTGCATAGGAAAGGAATGGTAAAGGGATTACCATTGATTGAGAAACCGGACAACCTATGTGAAGACTGCATCTTGGACAAACAACAAAGAGAAAGCTTTCCATCAGGAAAGAGCATAAGGGCAAAGACACCCTTAGAAATTGTCCATTCAAATTTGTGTGGATCAATGCAAACACCATCACTAGCAAGCAGCCACTATATGCTGACTTTTAGTGATGATTACACAAGAAAAACTTGGGTGTATTTCTTGAAATATAAAAGTGAAGTGTTTGAGAAATTCTGCCACTTTAAGGCTCTTGTAGAGAAACAAAGTGGGCAGCATATCAAGGTATTAAGAACTGATAGAGGAGGTGAGTATATCTCAAAATAATTTCTGCGTTTTTGCAGAGAAAATGGCATAAATAAGCAATTTATAGCAAGGTATACACCGCAGCAAAATGGAGTTGCTGAAAAGAAAAATAGAACCATCATGGACATGGTAAGAAGTATGCTGAAGGCAAAAAATTTTCCAAATGAATATCGGGCTGAAGCTGTACATTGTGCAACATACATCTTCAATAGATGCCCAACCAAAGCTGTAATGGACAGGGTTCTAGAAGAAGCATGGAGTGGCATAAAACAAGGTGTCACCCACATGAGAGTTTTTGGTTGTGTGGCTTACGCACATATTCCAGATCAGTTAAGGAAGAAGTTGGACAGTAAGGGGGAGAAGTGCATATTTATTGGATACAATGAAGAATCCAAGGCATACAGATTGTTTAACCCATTCACCAAGAAGTTTCTTATAAGTAGAGATGTGCAGTTCATTGAGGAAAAAGCTTGGGATGGAAGCATTGAGAAAACAGTCAATGTGAAAAGCTGTTTGTCTCATGATGATAATGAGGAAGAGATGGCTAAAATACATCCCTCATTAGAAGCACCACCTCCACCAACACAAGGACAACAAGGGACACCACAAGCAAGTATGAGAACACCATTGAGAAGTGATAACAATGTTTCTCCAAGCATACCACAAGGAGCAGATTTGAGTGCTTCTACAAGCACAAGTACACCAAGTGAAAGAGGAACCAGATTTAGAAGTCTGAATGAGATTTATGAGCAAGAGGCAGAAAATGAAGGTATGAACTCCTTATTTGCATTGTATTGTCATGTAGATGATCCTATTCATTTTGAGGAAGTTGTAAAAGATAAGAAATGAATAGATGCTATGGATGAAGAAATGATTGCAGTAGAGAAATAAAACATGGGAATTGGTTGATCTCCCAAAAGGCAAAGAAGTCATTGGAGTGAAATGGGTTTACAAAACCAAAAGCATTGCTAAAGGTAAGATTGAAAGGCACAAGGCCAGACTTGTTGTCAAAAGCTACCAGCAGCAACATGGAAGAGACTATGAGGAAAATTTTGCACCGGTTGCAAGAATGGAAACAGTAAGAGTAGTGTCATCCATAACAGCACAACATAAGTGGAAAGTTTACCAAATGGATGTGAAATCAACATTCCTAAATGGAGTATTCATGGAAGAGGTTTATGTTGAACAACCTCTGGGATATGAGAAAAAAGGCCAAGAGCACAAAGTTTGCAGATTGAAGAAAGCTCTATATGGGCTGAAACAAGCACCAAGAGCATGGTACAGTAGGATAGATGCCTACCTATTGGAAAATGGGTTTGAGAAATGTGAAGGAGAACCCACATTATACATCAAGGAGAAATATGGTAAGATGCTGATTGTTGTTTTATATGTTGATGATGTGATCTTTACAGGTAATGATACTTACTTCATTGAGAATCTTAAATCAATCATGAAGGATGAATTTGAGATGACTGATATGGGATTGCTGAAATACTTCTTAGGAATAGAAGTAGAGAAAAATGAAAATAAAATTTTTATATCTAAAGCTAAATATGTAAATGAAGTTTTGGAAAGATTTAATATGTAGGATTGCAAGGCAGCAATTACTCCTATAGTGATGGGATTGAAGTTAAGCAAAGAGGACAACAATAAGGATTTTGATCCAAGTTTGTACAAGAGCATAGTTGGCAGCCTCATGTATTTGACTACAACTAGGCCTGATATTATGCATGCTGCGAGTTTAATTTCTAGATTTATGGAAAGGCCAAAGGAGGCACATTGGCAAGCAGCAAAAATAATTCTAAGGTATGTGAAAGGAACAAAAGGGTATGGAATTTTATACACCACTTCAAAAAATTATAAATTGATTGGATATACTAACAGTGATTGGGCTAGAAGTATAGATGACCAGAAAAGCACCTCTGGTTATGTTTTTCATACGGGTTCAGGAACCATTTCATGGGCTTCTAAGAAACAACCAATTATGGCTTTATCTCTAGCAGAGGCAGAGTATGTGGTAGCTACAGCAGCAGCATGCCAAGCAGTTTGGATGAGAAGAATGTTGAGGAGTATGTGTCATGAACAGGAAAAAGGCACAAACAATTTATTTTAATAATAGCTCAGCAATAGCATTTTCAAAGAATTCAGTGTTTCATAAGAGAATGAAACACATTGATTCCAAGTATCAATACATAAGGGAGCTAGTGAACAATGGTGAAATTGTTCTGAAGCATTGCAGAATAGAGGAGCAGTTTGCAGACATTTTAACAAAGCCATTGGGGTAGAAAAGTTTTAATTATTTGAGAAAGTGTTTGGGTATGGAAGAAAACCCAGCAGTTGAATTTAAGGGGGAGTGTTGAATTTTTAAAATTCAACTACTACCCTGCACAGAGAAAGAATAAGTACAGCGGGGGCAATGTTTTGTGTTGAGTGCACTCCACTGTGCATTTAACATTGATTTATCAAGCTTGCAAAGTTATGTTTTTATTGTTAATGGCCGTAGCCATTTTCCTGCAAATGCATTGAAGAATCGTGGTTCTCCTCACCACGCAACTAATAATTTAAAACCTACCATGCCACGCCATTAACATAGTTCACCAACCACAGTTATTTCGCGCCATTGTTTGAATTTTTGAATGAGCCAGATCAACATTGGCGGGCTCCACCATTAGCAAATCAAATGGCTATCACGTAGTTTGGATGCCAACGTCACTAGTCCTTTACCGATGCAAAGAACCAGACCCACTGCCAAGTCACATGAAGCGTGGACCAATCAAATGCTTATTGCGCAGTTTTGAGGGTGATGTCACAAGACCCATTTGGTACACGATAATCTTTGCAATAGAGTTTAGTTTTTGGTTTGAAGTCCGGTGGGTCCCATCTCTGACCAATCAGATTGCGATCGCGCGGATTTGGACCCTGACGTCATCAGGGGCATTTGGTATGTGAAATCTGCATGCAAAGGAACTAAATTTTGTTTGGAATCCGCGATAATGGTTTAAAGAATTTGGTTTAAAATTTTTTATGCGACAGATGAAATAATGTTTTAAAACCTTGTTATAACATTTTTTTTTTTGTTTAACGCCCCAGTGAAAGTATTTTGAGTTTAGACACACACACACACACACACACACACACACACACACATATATATATATATTTTCAATAGTTTTAATTTTTTTTTAATACGTCATGTATAGAGTAAAAAGGCCCGAAGGTAAAGATATATACGACTGTGTGTATTTTTGAAAGTGAGCCCAAAGGAAAAAATAGACCAGAGCACTGTGTATGTGCATTTTTTTTTATATGTGACAGAGAGGAAATTTGAAGAACACTGCGTGTGAAGCAGTTTCCATTTTTGTAATCCCTTAGAGGAGGAAGAACATGAGTTTGTAATAGTGTTTTTATTTTAATGAAATTGAAGTTGTTTGTGTGCCATCTCTGTCCAGCAAATTTTAATTTAATCTCTGTGTTGAGAGGAGGAATTCTTTTATTCCTCGGTGTGTTTTGGAATACTTCAGAAATTCCAACAACAATAACAATCATTTTTCCATATTCTTGAAATTAACTAAGCTTACAAGTTCATGACGGGTTAGTATATTATAAATAAGCTATAGGGATCTTTCTTTGAACTGTGCAACGTAGATATCTGAAATGGTTTGACATGGGTTCTTAAAAAATTAAAACATTTAAAGAACATCGGTGTAGGCTTAGAACTTGGATCCAAATAGGATTTGCAAGCTCACAAAGTTTGAGAATTCTGTTTCAAACACCTATCATCAATTAAATTTTTTATCATTATACAATTGGTTTGAGTATATATGAGATCTACAATAGAAACTATGTAGTATAGGGTTGATAAGGTATTTTTTATGAGGTGCATAAAAATTACTATCTTGTATCTGGTTTTCTTCCCTTGTTTCTTTCGGTCGAATGAATCCTTAGCTGGGTGAGGCTATCCTTTTGAGCGAAGACTGGTGCCTAACAGACATAAGGAACTTATGGCAGCTGAAATAGAGAAAAAAACTTGAGGAGACATGCCTGCCCAACAAACACACTAGTGTGTGGCTATGTTGGTGGTTTTTCATCAAGATTCGATTATGAATGTTGATGAGACATGTCAAGAAGAAGCATGAGATTGTGCTTATATGCTCTTTTGTTGAAGTAGTTGTTATCTTAAGCTCAAGAGCTTCAAATCTGAAATCATTATACCCAGGTTTCTCAAATTAATGCCCTTTCCTCTATTTTCTAGGTCATTGTTTGGATATTCTTGCTTGGAAAATAGTTTTCCATGAACTAGGTCCTTAGGGTTATAGTGGAATTTATATTATTGTTATGGATCTGATGAAGTTTTCTCATGGCCTCTCAACATTGATAGTTTTTACGTATTTTAATTTCAACCCTCATCTAGTTCCACGGGTACCTGTATAAGGAAACCTTGGTATTGTTGCATGTAATTCTTTTTGCTATTCGATGTTGCTATCGACAAGGTTATCCCTCTTCTATACTTAAGTTAAATTAACACCCTTTCCTCTATCTTCTAAATCATTGTTTGTAAATTCTCGCTTGGAAAATAGATTTCCATAAACTAGGTCCTTAGGGTTTTAGTGGAATTTATATTATTGTTATGGGTTTGATGAATTTTTCTCATGGCCTGTTAGCCTTGATACTATTTTTGTATTTTAATTTCGGCCCTGATCTAGTTCCACAGGTCCCTGTATAAGGCAACCTTGGTACTTTTGCATGTAAATATTTTTCTTATTCGATGTTGCTCTCTATCGGGTTATCCCTCTTTTGTAACTCTGACTCTGAATTTCCATCGCTCGTCCACTACTACAGTCTACAGGGACGCCACAATGTACGAGAGGAGAAATCATGGAACGACACCAACTAGTGCGAGTGGCAAGGGGTATCCTGCAATAATCAAATTGATCCTTGCCTAGTTTTCATACCACTAAGCTAGGTAACCTGGATCCAACACTCAATCCATGATCTCGTGATGCAAATTTGTTCTAGATTTGAAAACCCTAGAACTATATCTGTAGACCCATTAACATAGCTCTTTGCTTTTGTTGCTGCCAAGTTTTGTACAAATTATTTTGCATATACCTAAAATATGTATAATACTATTTGCTTTTTCAAAATTGGTTTTGCATGCCAATTTTCATTGTTTATGAAATTACACGAGTTATGAAACTCTAGTATCATTTTCCCACTAGCCGACCTATGTCTTAATGTCAAATATGATCACTTAAATCTATATCTCGACTACTTTACACTTGTTATTATTACCCAACTCTATCACTTAAATATCTCCCGATTTTAAAAATCATCCAAAGTCTTACAATTTCACTTTATGATTGGTACCTTATATTAATTATTTGTAAATAAGTGTAATTATATGCTGCGTGCTAATACTATACATTATATTTAATTAAATATATATTGTAATGTGCATTTTCCAACAATCCTTAATTTCAAGCACTCAGGTAGACTGTCATTTTAACTATGTTGGAATGCTATTGAAATTTCTAACATTTCATATGACTTGTAGGTCTCTCAAATCTTCAAGATTTTCAAGTTTTTGTCAACCGAGTTGCCTCATGATAATTATCACTATCATGAGGTAATATTAATCTTCCTTCCCTTTGATAGCCGACACCTTTTTATACAATGCCATTGCATTTATGTATGTTTTATATATTTAGAAATCTGTATCTACTACATGTTCTTTGTTTAGAATGATCAAAGAATTAATAGAGAGTGTCTAAGCTTGCAAAATAGTAATACTAATAGTAATAATCTAGAGGAATAATATGTTCTTTGTTTAAAATGATCAAATAATTAATAGGGAAGGTCTAAGGTTGCAAAATAATAACACTAAGAGTAATAATCTAGAATCCAGAGTAACAGTAATAATTCAGAGTAATAGTAATACTAAAAGTAGTTTGATTTTTTTTGTAAGACAACAATTTCTGAAAGTAGAAATGGTGTTTTGAAAATTGAATTTCCAGAGTAATTGTAATAATCCAGAGTAATAGTAATACTAACAATAATTTGATTTTTTTTGCAAGACAACAATTTTTCAAAGCAGAAATAGCTTTTTGCAAAATGAATTTCTAACAAAGAGTTGTACCATTTTATTCAATGTGCAAGAAAAGAACAGAATGTAGTCGAGCTTCAGTGATCATAAGCATTTAGGGTTCTGGGTTCCACAAAACACCAATGAAGCCTGACCCTTGGTGGACTATCATATAGGCTATTCTGAAGGGGAGGGAAAAACTTGTAAAACAAAATAAAAAGACACCAAAGAACAAGAGCAAAGAAGCCCAGTGTAACAAGACTCAAAGATAATGACAAGGACTCAGAGATAATGACAGATAATCAAAGTGCATGCAGATAGGAAATTGAATGCAGGGTAACATTTAATGTAAAATGTTGTAAAATGTTTTAATGCTCTGGAAAATATTTAATGATTTTAACATATCCTTACCAAATTTTAGACAAAATTGACCAAAAATACGTGTTTAGAAAACAACTAAAATGTAAAAGAGTTGGGCTGCATTTTTGCCATGTCAACTAAATTCATTGAATTCAGTGAAATCAAGTTGAAGTGGCTTCCTTTTATGCACCAGTCTATTTTTTTTTTTTTTTTTTCAGAGCTTGATTTTAACATATCCCTACCAAATTTCAGACAAAATTGACCAAAAATACATGTTTAGAAAACAACCAAAATGTAAGAGACATGCCCTGCATTTTGGCCATGTCAACTAAATTCATTGATTTCAGTGACATCGGGTTGGAATGGCTTCCTTTTATGTACCAATCTATTTATTTCCATTTTAGGTTTTGAGCTTTTATTGAATATATTTTCCAATCAATTTTATCCTAAATCTGGTAATGATTTGTTTGAATAACTATGTAATCTGCATAATCAAATCCTCTCAGCTAAATTTACTTATACACTTCAAAATCAAACAAGATGTTAATAAAATTGTTGATGCAATTTTACTAATTTATAAAATAAAAATAAAAAAATGTTTTAAACGTGTCTAAATAAATTTAATATATTTATGACCACCAAACTCCATAAAACAAATACCTCCAGTTACATTACTAGAAGCAAACCAACACAAAATATTTGGCATGTCATCTTATTGCACAAAAAATTCAACACTGCAACAGCTGTAATACTGAGGTAGTAAAAGGGGAAATATGAAGACCTAATAACATGTTGCCATTTTGAAATTCTAAATAAAGCCAAAATATACCGTAAAAAATATCAAACAGACAACTGGAAAGCATGTTCTAGAGAAATTAAGCCAGGCCGCACAAAAAACAATGAATAAGACCAAACAGACGGCTGAGAAATATCATGGGCAACTCTAAAAAAAAGTCCCCACGGAAAATAGTGAAGAAGAACAAAGATACAACTGAGAAAGCTCATGGGCAACTCTAATAAAAAGGTCCCCTCCCTATATCTATATATATATATATATATATATATATATATAGGGAAAGCTTAATTACACCCTTGTAGATGAGATACTGGCTTGTATTTATGAGGACACAATATCTTTGGGGAAGACCCAATATACATCCCTTCATGGGTCATCAGCCTCAACAAGAAACAACTCTTGCAATCCCTTATAGAATCGAGTCTCTGGTGAACAAATACACAAGGAATTTTAGGAACTGGGACAAACTAGGCCCTATTGCTTCCGATTTCTTTTTCGACGCTGCCCAGGAGATCAATCCTGAGATATGGGTGAAAAATTGGGAATATCATGCAACTGAAATGAAGATAAAAAAATAGTATATGAAGAACCTATGACTTTGGAGTGGGGTGAAGGGAAGGGGAACAATACGTTTTTGTTCAGGGAATGAATATGGAGACCCCATCCACCACCTCTGGTAAATAATGAGATTTCTATATCAAATAGAGAGAAAAATACACATGTATAAATGGATTGAATTTTCCATGTTAATGAATTGAATTCATGATGTAAATGGATTGAACCCCTTACAACCATGAGATTTCATCTCAACGTTGTGATGTTATTTGGTGGAGGGGAAAAAGTAACCCAAAGAAAGTGTTACTGACGTCATTAAACTCTAATGAAAGAGAATGAGCATTACTGATAAATTGTTTTGTGATTCTCACATTCAACGAACATAAAATGGGGCCCTGACAATGGATAAGGAAATTATCAAAGGTTGAGGATTTTCCCTACCAAAGCATTCCCCAATAATTGAAATTATTAGCCTACTTCAACAAAAATTCCTTATAAAAATAAACAAAACTAACATAGTAATATGTGTATATATAAGTTTGCTTTTAAAATGTATAAGAAATTAATAATAAACCATTTTCGAATAATAAATCATTTTCACTGATAAAATTTAGATATTAATAATTTTAATTTAAGTTAATAGTTTTAATTAAATCAAATAAAATATATATGCTATCGCTCACAATTTTTTTTTTGCAACTACATAGGGGAGGGACGCCATTACTTGGGCGCCCTCCGTTCCATGTAGGCAAACCACGTGGCCAGCACATGGATAGTTGTATGAAACATGCCATGTAGCTTCTGCCACCTGTTGTGGTTGGTGAGGGACTTAAATTAAGTCTTCCTCTGTACGCCTAGGGTTTCAAACTGCAGGTTATGCAACATGTGTCGTTTACCCTGTGCAGTTCTGTTGGGGGCGGGATGTTGCTCGGAGAGCTTCACCGGTGGCTATGTGATGTGTCGCCAGTGCTGGTGCATGTCCGCCTTTGCTGTTAACCACATGTCCGCCGTTGCTGTTGCTGTTGGGATGGTTTGTTGTTGTGGGATGGTTTCATTGATGTTGCTCCTGCACCCTGTTTTGGACCTATTTGGTTCCCGCGACCACCATAGTTTGCTCCTCCACTGTCAAACTGCCCTCCTCGACTGCTCAATGCTGCGCAGAGTTGTCGACGGCTTCGTCCCCTGTGCTTGTTTGCAGAAGAACCATGGTTTTGAAGGTAATTTTTCGTTTTACAGGTTAAGAAGTTGTTTTTCTTGCATTTTCGAGAGATTTTCAAGAGATTTTTCCTAATTTATGCTCTTTTCTATTGTGTTGCAGGTATTGCCGAACTGTGGTGGGGTATGGCTATCAGTTGGCTCCTGCATCGGTGTTTTCCTCTGTAGTTGGCATGGCGTCTTCACCTCCGGCAGGAAAATAATTCCTACCAGCCCACTATTGTGTTTTTTAACACTTGAAAACATGTGTTTGTTAACACTTCTAATATTTTTCGATTCAATTTAGCTCTTCTTCAGACTATTTGTTCTTCTTTGAATGGCACTGGTTTTGGCACGAGTTTTTCTTGTTTGATTTGGCACTGCTTTTAGGGCTATACCCATTTTTTTTTTTTTTAGGGTTGTATGTTCATCATGGCTTTAGCGTGGTTGTAAGAAAATGTTTTAGGGCTATATTCCTTACTGGTGGAAACCCTGAGTTGGGATAATATTTCCTATGTAGTTTATGGTTTAGGGTTTGGTTTCTGAAATTCCTCCTATCCTTTGCAGCTCTGTGATTATTTGTGGTCATTATGGATTGCTCGACAATTTTCTCAGCTGAAGGACGAATTGGGTACTAAAGGTAAACATTTGTCTTTCTCTGGTGGAGGCCGTGAGCCCATTCTTCATCCTACTGGTGTGTTTTAAGGGACAACAACAGAAAACCGTGCCCTCTCCTGCCATTCTTTACTTCTGTGATGACCGTGAGCACTGAAGAGACACCGGAAGGTAGACTCTCCCCTATGCAAGCTCACATTGCTCCTGTAACTTCATTTTCCGGGACTGTGTGCCAATTCCAGGATAAAATATGGGCTGTATTGTTGGTTTACAAAGGCTGTGTCTATGTGAAAGAAAGAATTGAAGAGCTGAGCTAAATAACCATTTTCCTATTTGCCTATTTTTTGATAGGAGTGTGTTCTAGTAAATCTAGACTATTTGATTGTTTGTTTTGAGAGATTTCCATTGATTGTTTTGAGAAATTATTTGTCATAATAGCTAGTGGTTGAATTATTGTTTTTCAGTCCATTGTATTTTATTTGTGCATCATCGTTTTAATTTTCATTGAAGCACATTATAAGATAATTTTATTGATAAATAATAAGTTTGATATTTCTGCTACGACATGTGGAGGGACTTGTTTTGTGAAATTTAGTACTCTTGTATTGAGAATGAATGCCATGTATCCATGTATACACTGGTTTTTATTATTCAAAAGATTGTCTGGTGTTGTGAAATTTCAAGTCAATATCTGCAGGTTTGTTATTTATCAAGGTAAGGTCAACCATTCAAAGTCTCCATTCTGATTGTAAGATACATGTTTGAGACCAAGTTAATTGGCATAAATTCGTTGAGATGGTTTGGAAGTAAGCAGATAGTTTTGCAGTCTATCACTTCTCACAGCTCCCTGTGTTAATAACATGTAAGTTCTAATGATTCTGCAAAACATTGTTTGTTGTTTTGGAATTATGATAGGGTAATGCCAAGTTGTTCAAGTCCATATATGTGGGTTTGGTATTCATCAAAGCAAGGTTCAATGCCCTAAATTTGCAACCTAGAAGTATCGGCGAATCTTCAAAACATTGTCTTTTGTCATGCAATTGTGATAGGGTAATACCGAGTTTGTCAAGTTAAAGTGAAAACCCCAACTGTAACAGTAACCCGAGATATCTCAGAGGTAAACAATTCTGTCATTATTATGTGAAAATAGGTTTAAACATTACGAAATGGAAAAAATTGTTTACACTCAACCCTTTTCAAAATAGGATACTTAAAAACTGTAACAAAATAGTGTTAATAGGCATCGAGGCCAACCTATCAAAGTTATATGACCAGAATAGAGTATAGAACACAGTCATCGTTCCTTATGACTCTCACTGTTAATTCAAGTACATAGGAAAACAACCTAGAAAGTCCATAAAAGTGATATTATAGTAGTAAAATATTTCATTCACATTTATATATAAAATAATGTAAATTTCCTTTATATTTGATTTTGAATAAATCTAAGTTGGTTTAAAAATTTAAAATTATTAATTTTGAATTGGTATAAATGATATTTTGTAAATTTTACAAGTATATGTCAAACACAAATATATATAAACCCCATAAACAGATAAAATTTATAACTCTATAGATATATAATTTTTTCGTTTAAAAAAAACCAAAAACAGACTTCTTTTAAAAATGTAGGCCTTTGAAAATAAGAGGTCATATTGAAGGTTTAATGCCTTGGATTTACAATGATTTTGTGCATGCTCTATTCTTTTGGTTTTTCATTTATAGTCAGTAAGAGTTGCGGTTCTTTTGCTCTGCAAACCCTCCCTTGCAATGAGCTTGGTCCATCAGTGATATCTTTAAATGTGTGTGGAAAGTTAACAAAATGACAATTCCCTAGACATATGGGGTTGTGTCAAATATGGTTGGTAGTTGGAGTGTTGTTAGTGGACATTTCACTTTAAACTTAGTGGGTAGTGTATACCACCTCTCAATTTTGCAATTGAATAAATCATATTTGCATAACATATAATAGCAATTAGTTTATTTATAAAATTTTAACAGCTTACTTTGTGTCATTGTGATGTTATACTATATATAACAAATAGTTTTTATTTTGATTGTAGAGTGTAAAGTGCATTTTATTTCTAACTTAATTTAATGTTATCATACACTTTATGGATTTCCATGTTTTTATGTAGAGCTGATTTATTTGGGTGATTTGTTTTCTAGAAAGAGTTGAGGCCAGAAGCTGTTTTAAATTATATTGATTTCCTAGTTGTGTACAGTCTCAAATATGGTTGGTAATTGGAGTGTTGTTAGTGGACATTTCACTTTAACCTTAGTGGATAGTGTATAACACCTCTCAATTTTGTAGTATACATAATTTACAGTATAAAAAAAAAACACATCTAACAACATTGTCATGTCATTATGTCAGAATGTAACATTTTAATAGACTATAGATGTTCCTTCCTTAAAATGCCACATATAGTATGGAAAAAATCAACCTTCATGTGACAAGAAAAATATACAACCCATCCAAAATCCACATCATAATGTGGTTACAACCAAAAACATATAACACCCCTATTTTTTATGGCCTTGAGAATTTTCAGTGCCAAACCTTGAGTTTCCTGATTGAACCAAGTAGGTTGGCCTCCCTAAGAAGGGTTGGTTAGGTTGTGGTTGATTGCTGCCATATAATTGAGACCAATTTGTCCCATCCAACCATGGAGGAATTGAGTACCCATACCTCACACTTGCGCTAATTGGAGGTGTGATGAGCATACATTGAATTCACACCTCGTGTGGTAGGAATAAGGCAAGTGGGTAAACCCCCATTATGATAGTGAGGCACTTGAATGTTTATGAGGTCTTGGAATAATGTTGTATTATTTGCAATATTGTCCAATGTGTTGGACATGTCCCTGGTTTCATTCTCATCCACTGTGCTTGCATTTATGTCAACCATATCAGTCATCCCTTGTTCCCTTTCAAACATTTGTTTAGCCTTCCTTGCTTCCTTTTCTTGTCTTGACATTTGTTTTTGTTGCTCCTTCTCTTGCTTTGTTCTCTCTCTTTCAAGATTTTCATCTGCTCGACGTTGCACTGCAATAGCCCTTGCTGCCTTCTTCTCATTGGCTTGATCTTTTTCTTTTTTTTTTAATTCATGAATTTCCATTTTTTTCTTTTCAGAATCCACTAGGAGTTTTATATAGTTTTCTGAGGTGAGTAACTTTGAACTTTGCCCCAAACGAAGACTACCAGGTGTTCCTTGCTTCTTTTTCATTGATACTCTTTCTACTGGTAGCTTTAGGAACAACCCAAGTAACTTCTCCCCCCCTCCCACATGCGTGTCATTGCTTGGCATTTCATTATCTGTGGCACTTGATTGAACTATATTGTTTTCTTCATCTGGTGCCTCATTATGTGCTCCATCTTCTTCCATTGATCTATTGTCCACAAAAAAAAGAACAATTTCACTGTTCAATTCAGCCAGTTGTGAAGGCATGTTCATTGGTTCTTGAGACATTGTGTTCGTTCAAATTAATCATGGCTTCTACCAGCCATGATGGTGGGTTTACTTGGCTTGGCAATGTCAATTGGTCATTTTCAATGTCATTAACAATATCAACAATTTCATTTTCAACTACATCTACATTAACAATATCAGCAATTTCATTTCAAATACTTCTGCATTGACAATATCAGCAATTTCATTTTCAACTACATCTGCATTGTCAACTGCATGTTCAACAATGTCATTAACACTATTAGCAGCAAGAGTTCCATCTTCTTGAGTTGGTAGAACAACCTCCATGTTGCTATCAATTTGTTGATGAATATATTGTGTTTCACATACTTGCTCATCATCAACAACATATAACTGTCCTTGAGAGGGGGAAATTATATTACCAGCTGCAACCACATCAACATGTTCATGTACTTCTTCTTGCACTTCATGCTCTTCTTCTTTACCATCCACATAAAAAGTTTGGATACAAGCAGTATCATGCATAAGAGCATCATCATTCAGTGGCCATATTCCTGTCCTCCTAAAGCGAGCTTTGATATTTGATGGTGTCAGAGCCCTTTTAAAAGCTTTACTTGCAAGCTCTGCTAATTCGAACCTTTTCACCTCAACCCCTGGATTCTTTGTCATCCATGCAGCACGCTCTGACCTGAAATAGTTCTTGAAAGGGCCAAACACACTAAAATCAAGGGGTTGCAATCTGTGAGTGGTATGAGTGGGCAATGTTAAAAGGTCAATGCCCAGATTGTTTTCTTCCTCAATTTTTTGTACAACCATGTGGCTTCTATGGTCATCTAATATCAATAAGTGTTTGTTATTAGGTGAGACACCTCCTGTGACAGATGTAGCAAAGTGGAAAAGCCAATTTAAAAAAATTTCTTTAGTCATCCATGCATGGGGATGTGCAGCCATGCATGTTCCTGGTTCACAGTTTTGTATATAATTTTTCAATTGATTTTTACCTTTGAATAGATAAAATCTTGGGATTGAAGCACCAATTGCATTGGCACAACATAAAATGGTTATCCACTCAACGCTCTTAGGCAAAATCTTTGGCACGTTTCGGCTGCCTCTCTTGGAAATTACCCTCATGCCACAATTCCTTCCCGCCTGTAAACCTGTTTCATCACAATTCCATATATGGTCTGCTGCATAAGAATGTTTATCGTATGCACTAGAAAGAGTGTCATAGAACTTACATACAATTGCAGGGCGCAAATTTAATGCTCTGTCTCTGTTAAGGCCCTTAGCTGTACGCAATACAAGGTCTAGATGCCTTTTTTTAAACCCAAGCCACCATGATTTACCAGGAAACCCATCTTTGAATGGGTTTGGCCTCCTTTGACAGATTTGAGCAACTATGGATTTGAGTTGTATCAACTCTAGCCCATGTCCCAATTGGACCATTTCTTTACACCACTCAACCACCTTGACCTCCTCCTCTTCAGTCATAACTGTAACAGACCCTTTATGTTTGGTGTGAGTGAGTCCATTATCCAATAATGTATTGATGAGGGAGGAATACTATGTTTCTTTGCAGATGCCCAAACAGAATATCCATTGAACTCTATGTCATCAATTGCATCTAACATTTTCTCTTTTGTCCAACCTCTTATAGCAATGATTTTTTTAGTTAAAGTTGCACCTTGGACTATGGTTGACGACGACTCTATGACTGATGGTGTCACAACATCAGCTTCAACCACATGGTCATCCTCAAAAACATTGCTTGGAGCATTGTTGACATTGATATCACTTGTTCTTTCTTCATCTGATGAAGTGCATCGTAGCTGGGCACCCCTGGTCACTCTTCTGCCACTTCTCCTTGTACGAGATACATAACTCACTCTTGCCATGGATGCAACTACCTGCAGAATTATTGCATGCATTTAGTTAAGAATAATTGAAAATAATGCTTTCATACAAGCCAAACATCATCTGGTAACATCATATCTTCCCATTTATAACAATTTATTACAATTTACAATTAGCTTGTGTGTTCATGCCCGAGGTTTCTGAATGCATTTCCTTCTATTACACTTTTCTTATTTTCTGTCTTGTCATCTTAGATTCCTATGATCAGCTAATGCAGAAAGATATTTTCGGTTCAAGTTCAAATGATACAGCTTTTATGCTCAACAATTCCAGATAGATATGTTAACTTGAAATGCTACAGCTTGTATGCTCAGCTATTGTAGATAGATATGTTAAATTCAAATCCTACAACTTCTATGCTCAACTATTGAGATATTTTCCACAGCCTTTTATGCTCAGCTACTCATGTTTTGTTTTTGGTTATTTGTTTCTAGCTTCTATGCTCAACAGGTTTTGCCAGTTGTTTTACTTGGCCTACGAGAGTTTGATTGGATTTTTTACAATGAGGGATTTAGCCTTTTGGATTAGTGAGCTTGAATTGAATTCTAGTCTGGTCTTTGTTTATCATTTGAAGTCATTTTGTACCCTGAAGTTGAATTGGGTAAGTTCAAATGATTGGGTAATTTCCATTGTGCACTGCCTTTATATTTTTTGGATACAAAACAATTTGATCATAATTACTGAATTCATCATTCCTAGCCCTTTACTCGAATCTGAATCATCATAGAATCAGGGAATTACAAACTGTGGCCAAAACTAAGGATTGAGGTGTTGAATTTATGAAATCTATAATATGTTTTAGTTTCAATTCCAATGCTTCCTTATTTACCAAAATAAATTAGCATCTTACATAATAGGTTCACTTAGCATCTTACATAACAAGTTCACTAAAAGAAGATCATTATATTGTTTATTATTTTTCACAACAACGTCAATTCCTCATAAAGCTCATTTTTCTGGGCCAATAATTCATGTCACTCTACTTTGTGGGAGGCATTCAATCTGAGGTGCATTATTTTAGTTCCTTTTGTCATAAAGTCTAATTGGTTTCTAATAGAAGAATTGAGGCTTAATTGAGAAAGATTACTTTTTTGTTATTCAAATGAAAAAGAGAGAGAGTAAAATTTACAGATGTTTCTTCTCTATGCTTTGAGCATTTTAATGATCTATAATAATTTTTGCAAGATCAGCTCTTTTCAGAGAGATACGTTAAATTTTGTCAGCTTAGAGACCTGCAGCAAATCAATTTTTGTCCTGTCCTGAATATTTTCAGAGACTAACCAAAATTACATTTAAAAAAGGAATTGAAATATGGGATTTTGATAAAACAAATTGTTCTTGACCGGTAGCATGCATTATGTAAATTCAGAATGTTGTTTTGTACTCTCCTTGTTTTCAAAAGCTGTGAGATTGCACTGTCCATTTTTCTATTGAGTGGAGGGGATTAAAATTTAATTTAAATGTTCCAGTTGAATTGAATAGTTTGATTGGACCTAGCAAACCTGAAGTTTCTCTAAGAATGTGCCCAGGATCCATCAAAAGAGCTATTTTAGATAACATGTCCGCAATCCTGTTATATTCTCTGAAAATATGTTGAAAAATTCTAAATGACAAATTCTCTGGTCTAGTTTTCCCGTGTGTGTATTAAAAGAATTGTTGGTTTCTGGAAAGAATGAGCCTTAATTGAGAAATATTTAAGTCACACTCTACTATATATTCTCTGAAAATATGTTGAAAAATTCTAAATGACAAATTCTCTGGTCTAGTTTTCCCGTGTGTGTATTAAAAAGTCTAATTGGTTTCTTATAGAAGAACTACAACTAGAACTACCAGAAAACTATTACTCACTAGAGACAAAATCCTCTAACTAATGGCATCTTCATCAAACCCTGACATTAATAGCCCTGAAGTGAGCTATGGTACAAATACCTTTGGCTCGACTTCATTGGATTTGGTATGCGCCAATGGTGAAGTTACTGTGGGTGGTTTTTTAGGACTATTGGTATTAGGTTCAACCAATGTGGTCTAGAGGTTGAGTGTTATATATTATGTATTAATATTTTCATTCCCAAATCTCCCTTTGGTCCCCACGTTATGTTACTATGTGAAATTATTGTTTGCTCACTACGCTCGTTACTTGCTCGTCTGCACTTTGTATTTACATCATTCATTGTATTCTATTCAGGGATCCATTTCAAGTTGTAGGATCTGGATACTGTCATTTAGGTTTTGAATCCTAAGTTAGAAACATAGAAACATAAAAATAAACATAGAAACATGTTCAAATGTTCAAACATTGATTGAATCAATCTCTCATTGGGATGAATATGTTTTCAACTATAAAAATCTGGTAGAAAAATAGAAAAAAGTATACAATTTCATGAAAATTAAATTGTGAGAAAATTGAAATAAAGACTTGTAAATGAATCTGTTTTCAACTATAAAAGTTTGGTAGAAAAATAGAAAAAATATACAATTTCATGAAAATTAAATTGTGAGAAAGCTGAAATAAAGACTTGTAAGACAACTGAAATAAAGGCTCAGAAATGAAAATAAAAGTGTAAGAATCAGAAATAAATACTCATAAATTAAAATAAAATTGTAAGAAAATTGTGCTGTAATTGAGAAAACTAACCTGATTATATAGTGAAATGTTTTGGGGTGTGTTATGTGCTGGTTTGTCTCCAGGATTGGTGAATAGTTTGAATGTTTAGCAACGGTTTAAATTATTTTATAGTTTTTTGCAGTTGAATTTAATTGGTGACAATGATGGACATGGATTGCAATGGCTTAATTTTGCATGTGTGATCAAGATTGAATTTGATGTGATCCAATGGATGGGAATTTGTTTTTGTTGATCCATGTTCTTTGATTTGTTTTAATGGGAAATCATCTATTGAATTTATTGGGTGGGTGTCATTTATTGTACACAGTGGGTTTAAATGTTGTTATTGGGTGGGTGCCATTTATTGAACACAATGTGTTTAAATGTTGAATAACACAACAATTATGGCTGACAAAAAATTCTTTTTATTATGTGCAGGTATTGATATTTACTTCTCTAACACAGCATCAAGGCTGATCAAATGGGCTGAAGTGACTAGATTTTTGTACTTATTGACTTGACCATTTTGGAAGGAAAAATGGTTTTATGAGTTTTTTAGTTGATATGATAGGATTTGTAATCTTGATACTTATTAAACTATTTATGGATAGTTGTGGGATATTTATGGACAGCTGTGGGCCCAGTCAATGGCTTGGGAAATTTTGGACTTAATTTAATATATATTTGCACTTCAAGTTATTTCTTTATGTTTAATTATTGGATGCATATATATGTATATTTTTGGTGGGTTGATGGGACTAGTACAATTACTGGTCCCTGCACAACATTAGACAACTCTCCCCTAGTATATATTTTCCTAAATATGCAATGCTCAACAAGCTATATGATCTAAATGAATAAAAACAAAAAAGAGAGCTCGACTTGTTTATTCCTGAAATGAGAGTCATGTTTCTAGATTTTCTAGAACTTCACTCGTCACGCAAATTTGGATCATGTGGTAATTTCCACCTCACAAAGTAGGGAGTTTCACATTCGTTAAATTTTTAGCACCAATTATGAATTCTACGTCCAATAGCAATAATTTTTCCATATTATTGCAATTAACTGAGGGGTTAGTATATTATAAATAAGATGTAGGGCTAGGGCTAAGATCCTAATATCTAGGGAGTGGTTGAAACCATCCCGTTAGTGTGAAAGCCTATATATTTGAGGCTCATCTGACTCAATAGTAAGTGCTTGTATGAGTGTTTGTACACTCTCCAGGTATCTCACTCGGAGAGCCATTTAATTCATAGTTAATAGATTTAGTTTTTAACATGGTATCAGAGCTTCAATTCGAAGCTGTGTGTAGAGATATAAGTGCATGAAGTTTAAAGTCATTCACTAAGGAAGTGGAAGGAAGCAGAAGGGCGTGTTGGAAAGGCACCAGTGTGCATGCTGGTTGTTGCGTCAAGCAGTGGAGCTGACGGTGTGGCTATGGCTTGATCTGCAACAGAAGTGTTTCAGAATTATTGAGTGCCATAGCCTATCAAGTTGTACGCAGTGCCCTTCAGGTCTGTGAGGAGATCCGATCACGTTGCAGGCAGCGCATTCTACTGCTTAAAATGAAGCTTGGAAGTTAGGCATGGTAATTTTGTTTTGGTCTAGAGATCTTAATAGTGAGAAGGAGTGTTTGTCATTGTCCATATGGCGTTCAAAAGAAGCAGTGGAGAACAACGTTTGAGAAAAACGTGTTGGTGAATCCAACAAGTGAGATACGCTCTACAAGTTGCAGAACTCGGATGTGGGTGATCAAGCCTCGTCACCGGATATTGTTTGATATTGGTTACTGGAGTGAACGTCCTGTGTGAGGATTGTGTGGATCACCGGTGCATCCAAGGCATACAGAATATTGGAGGGAGATATAACAGTGGGAAGCCCCACTATCCATAACATTCCAATTGGAGGCCTACGTCCCTGTCATGTTAAATGAGCCGTTGTGGTGTGGAGGCTGTTGTGGTAGAATTTGGGGTCTAAGATTTGGCATCGACAGAGTGGATATCATATCTGACTATTTCCCTGCAGAGGTAGTTTTGTTGACCGTCACAACTAATGGTATCAAAATATTGTTAGGAATTATGAATTACATGCACCAGAATTGTCACCAGAATTGGATATCGATGGTGTTTCCAGCTTTTTGAGAGGTCATTTTGTTGCTCGTCGGAAGAGCCGAGGGCATTGAGACCTGCGTGGCATAGAAGCCACAATCTACATGGTTCTACAATTGAAGAGCTACCAAAGGCAGAAGTTTCCTGCCTGCGTGGTAACGAGGTTGTTGGAGCTCGTTAGAGGACTGAGTGGAGTCGAAAAGAAATCTCGAAGCAAGATAAAGCGAGATAAGCTGGACTTTCCCAACATGTCTATATTTTTAGATATCTTTCATTCTGATGATGATGATATCTTTCTCATTTGGTCATTTGGAGGCATTAGCATGGATAGTATTTTTGAGTCAGAATAAATTTCAGAAAAACAGTGTGGTTCTTTTGATGACCACGAGAATCAAGAGGCACAATCTACTGTACAAGATCCTGATATTGAAGACTCACGAGCTGATCTTCAGGAAGGATGTAAAGAGGAACAATTTGTTAAATATCAATTGGACGAGCCACATGAAGCTGATTGCAAAGACATGGCAGAAGAAGACAGAGCTGGAGAGAATTCAAATAATGATGATCTCATGAATATTTATGTGTGTGCAGATGTTAGCAATAACAACGAGGAAAAATCAACAAATTTTGAAGAGGAATTAAAGTTTCATGAAGCATGTCTTGAAACACCATGTATTTATGAAGCCAACATAGAAGTTGCATCCATAAATGTTGAATACAACATCGCTGAAGTTCACATGCGTGACACCGGAAATAGTGAGAGAAAACATTCTCTTATTAAGCTTGTCATAATTTTGAGAATGGCGAGAATAAGAGTTCAAGATTTCCATTACTGGGGAAGAAATGATGTGAAGATATATCACTATGTCATGGCGAGGAAAGTGAAGATGAAGCCTCACCTCAGAATGAACAAGTATGGATTCACAAGCAGAAAGACCAAAATGAAAACCTCTATTACCAAGTTTTTAATGTTTTTATGTAAGCCTAGGTGAGACTGAGACCAACAGGCATATGTTATTGTTCAGTACCCTTTCTCCATTAAGGAGGAGTGTTGGAATTAATGGAGAAATCTAGACTTAGATTTTTGTTATAATGAGGATAGGTTTGAGACCCTAATCTTAGACCTAAGATCCTAATATCTAGGGAGTGGTTGAAACCATCCCATTAGTGTGAAAGGCTATATATTTGAGGCTCATCTGAATCAATAATAAGTTCTTGTCTAAGTGTTTGTACACTCTCCAGGTATCTCACCTGGAGAGCCATTTAATTCATATTTAATAGATTCAGTTTTTAACATAAACCGTGTAGCATAGATATCCGAAAGGGTTCAACATGGGTTTTTAAATAATTAAAAAATTTAAAGAACATTGGTGTAGGCTTATAAATTGGATCCAAAAAGGATTTGCGAGCTGAAAATTTTTTAGAATTCTATCTCAAACACCTATCATCAATGAATTTTTTTATCATTATACAATTGGTTTGCGTATATATATGATCTATAGTAGAAACTATGTATTATAGGGTTGATAAGGTATTTTTGATGAGGTGCATAAAACTTAATATTTTGTATCCAAATAAATTTTTGAAGCTGAATATAAGAGCGAGGACCCGAGAGTGTTTTACAAAGAATGAATATTAATATAGCACACTAGTTGCGAAGATATCATTGCATTTTCTATCGATAACAGATTTGGTTATAAAGAATTTCTTACTCTTGAGTACAATATTAATGGTTTTTGAAAGATGGGTATCACACATTACTTAGAATATCCTAACTAAAATTTTATGCCATTCCCATACATAATAAACAAATTTAATAACGTAATTTAGTATTTGCTTTGAAATAAATTTAATTTAAACGATCAATTCCAACATCATTATTTCCGAGTCGATTGAGTTTTATAACTTCGACAAATTAGAAATTTTATTAATATAATACACAAGTTAACTCTAATCAATGACACACTCTGGAATTTCACTCACTGGAATTTCATAGCCGTGACTCTGAACTCCATGTGCCATTCAATTAAACCTTTAACCAGATCCAAGTATGCCAACGTGTCAACATATGTACGACACTTGATTTTTAGGGTTTAGATCTATGGTGGTAAGTACCCACCCCCACTCCGACGAGGAGTATCATTCGCTTCCCCACTAGTTCTGAGAGAGGCTCTGCAACTTTTGAATGCAACCTAATAGTAGCGTCGTTACCCAAAAATATTTCTCAGTGATCCGATCACGGGTCGAGTACAACTCTAACCAACGTACCACTCTAACCAAATTTTACAGTGTGAGGATCTTTTAATTGACTATGGCTTATATAGGTTTAAATCAACATCTTAGTCGATCGATGATAGTGCATAAACACATAAACATAAGTAAATGAACTTAACATATCAAGAAGCACATGCACGTAAGTAATAGAGAGACAACCAATTGGTAATGGAGTTCACCCCTCCATCTCTCCGGGGCTACATCTCTGGATATGCTTCAATTGGAATGCAGATCTTCTATATTCCTTATTCAAAGTAAGCTCTCTTACATTCAAGCACTATGGTTGATCATTAGCTAAGAACTGTGGCTCTCAATAGCTAAGCATTCTCTCCTTTATTTCCCTTTCTTTTACATGGCTCACATAAGGAATATATATAGTTTTCCCTCACTCACTCTCCAAGAAAGAGCATTAACTACAAGACCCACAATTTTAGGACCTAATTACAAGGAAGGAAAATCAAGATCCATGAAACTAGGATCTCCAACTATCTCAGACTCATAATTAGGAAAATTCTCAAAGCCACCTAAAGACTCTTCAACCATGCCCTTGATTCTCTCAACCTATAATTGAGGAAAATAGAGAATTGGTGTGAGGTGGTTTCTCACATAAAAACCAATTTCCCTAATTACATTAAATGAATAATATGTGAGACAAATTTCCTCTCACAAATATTAATCATTCATATCAAAAGTGAATAAGAATGCATGAGTTTAATAAAGGCTCATAAAATGCATAATTAAATGCATGAGCATCTCATGAAAATCATTAATCATAATTTCACCCACTTAAGCACTTTGTCACCAACTTCAAATCAACAGGGAACAAAGCTCTTTCATGTGTGAAGATCCTTTCAGATCACACCCCCCCACAAAGAAACTTCTGGTCTCCAAAAGTATCAACTTCAATCCATCATCAACTGCATGCAAATATCTCTGAAAGGCACGTTCCCACATGACTCCTTCACCTGACGTACTTCGGAATCAGAACACAATGCCAACACCTGCAACTGATGCAATGCAAATGCCTAAAAAGGAAAATCCCTTGAAGAATACTTCACCCAACGTACTTTAGAATCATGATGAAAAGCCAACACCTACAACTGTTGCAACGCATATATCTGAAAAGGCACATCCCTTGAATACTCCTTCACCCAACGTACTTCGAAATCAGGATGCAAATTCAACACTTGCAATTGTTGCAACACAAATGTCTTAAAAGGCACATCCCTTGAAGACTCATTCACCCAACGTACCTCGGAATCACGATGCAAAGTCAATGCCTGCAACTATTGCAACAAAAATGTCTTAAAAGGAACATCCCTTTAAGACTCCTTCACCCAACGTACTTCGGAATTAGGATGCAAATGCCACATCTGCCTAAAGCTGCAACCTGTAGCTGACCATACATGTTTAAAAATTTTGAAACACTTTCCAAGAGTTCATTGGTCAAGTTTACATGCAAAAATGGATTAGGAAAATCGCCTCATTCAACTTGATTACAAAGAAGCCAACAAGGCTTAATGAGCACAAATACGCCTCTCACTCTCCCTCACATAAGAGTGGATAAAACAAGCCTTTTACAATGCTTCATAGCCACCTTTTACATAATCCACATTTCAAACCTTCAAAAATTGATAAAATGGAACATGAAAAAGGGCTACCATATTTGGAATATTCAACATCTATCATTTCTAGTTGAATAGGGCTTTCCCTATCCCAACCAGAATCAGAACTATTCGCGCTGACCCATCCAAATCTCTCCCTTTGAGAAGATGTATTGAGCTCAGGAAAGGCTTGCATTGAGCCAAATTTAGAGAAGCCTCCAAAGGACTTCATTTCATGATGGGATGGATTATCAAGCCACCAGAATGAATTCCTAGACTCAGTGGATAAAAATCTGTTGTAATTAGACACCACATTTTTTCGACTGTCCGTTTCCATAACCTGAACTGGCAACGACATTGGATAAACTGGCTTTGAAATAAATGAATAGCGACCAGAAAAGTTCTTATGTGCAAGAGGAACATGTATGGCTTCACTTTGATCGTAATAACTAAAATCTGAATGAGATGATCCAGAATCGGCATTGTTACCACATGCTGATGTTCCAGTCCTGAGACATCCCTCTTTGTATGATTGAAATGAGGACCTAGATCTTGATTCTGGCATTGTAGTAATAGAAAAAAAGTCTCCACGGGGAATTTCTATAGGCTGGCGTCTTGTCCGTCCTTGGATACATTTTTCCAATGCTTGCAATCACGAGTATGCTGGGGCAATGTCTACCTAGCCAAAGCCGCAGGGCTCATTACCGGCTCATGGCTCAAATACGGGGTCGAGATCGGCGCCGTGCTGTCCACCGTGGGGCTCTTTGAAGTCCGGCTGAAAAGCACTTCGTTCCAATTGCTGGCATGTCAGAAATGTGCATCATCCCCTCCATCATGGCCACGAGATGGCCGACCTTTAATATGCCCATGTTCAACGTATCTTCTCATTATTTCCAGAATGCCAGAATCTGCTTTGCAAGATAGAAAAAGAGATCGTAACAAAATTATAGAATAAAATGACCTTTCCTAACAAACTTCCAAACTTAGGACACACTCCAGCAACACCATCGAACTGGCCCATATTTATATGAGGAAAATCACTATATTTATCCATCAGGACCATCATTACATATACTAGATCATTCACATGGAGAAATTCACACAGAGGTGAACCAGTGCCCTAAACAAACACCTCTTTTTCTCAAAAATTTTAGCTTCATGATACCCGTCGAATCTATTTAGAGGTACACATGATCTAACATACTGAAGGCCTATGTTGAAGCAACAAAGGATTGGCGTCGTTCCCCGATGCCAGGGATACACACGAAAAGGAAGCCACCTACTTGCAGATGTCCTTGGAACCCAAACAAGTTGCTCACACTCCACTTCATTTCCTATGCTACAACCTCGTACCAGATAACGAGTTCCCATATGAATTCTACTACATCGAGTAGTTAGGGAAACAACAAGTTCTTGCTAATTCGAGTCTAAAAAGTTTCTACACTCTACAAATCCCATCAATATCAATAGTTTAAGAACAAAACCTTCTGCTTCTTCTCTACCATGTTTCTCTCTTCAAATTGATCTGCACCAAATGCGTGTAAATATGGGTTGTGGCCTCCTTGCCCCAAAGCAACCACATATTGCGCACAATACAATTATGATGTGATTCAGACACTTCATAGAGGTTGTTAAAGTGATAAAAAACTAATCCCAACAAATAGATGACAAAAGCAACAACAATGGTCCAATATTGACCCACATGTGAATCTGCAATAAAAGCCCCAATGAAAAGAGGCATGGTGGCTACACCTGACCGTACATTCACATTCTTTGCAGTGCTAGCAATTCTATCATGCATTACATCTGTGACGTAAACTGCCAAGTTTCCAAGAATCGCTGCATAGGCTAACCTTTCTGCTACCTCCACAACAGTAATGTAGACTGATGCTTTCCATCATCCTGTATGAGTTCTCCTAATAGGGCGTCGATGGAGATCCATTGATCCATCTCCAATAAAAACATTGGAGAAATATTCGTGATCCTCTTCCATTGAAGTTTTTCTCAGATTTTTTCCCTAGCTGTAAAATTTCTGGTTGTAACAATGGAACTGCCATTATTGAATATTTTTCACGGTTTTACCAAGTTCCTCTACATATGGTCCATCGCTGACTGGAAAGGAGACCCTCTGTGCATAGGCTGCTTGTGGGAATCAATATTTTGCGTAAGCAACTGCCCAGTCAATTGGGAACTCCCCAATTTCACACTGTCCTTGAGAACAGAGGCTACCATGGTTGTGAGAGATCAAGTTGTTCCAAGATTAGGGGCATCTTGCAATAAGTTCCCCATTCGGAGGCTGTTTTACGTGATTCAAGCACTGGTGGATTCCTCTTGTGGAGCTCTTCGCAATGGTGGCGTTATTTTTCGATTTTGAGTCGAAATGTTTTTGAATTTTTTCTTTCAACAGAGGGATACATGCCCCCATAAAACATGAAATTTTGCAAATGAGAAGAAATAAACATTGCAGAAACATCATGATCTGTTTACCAAACCAGTACCAAGCACTTTCTTCTCGTAATCGTGCTTTTCGAATGGTGGATGGAGCCTCCTTCTTCACGAGCACTTTCATCATATTTCTTCTTGACTTGTGGCAAATTTCGGGGTGCAACTTCCAACACTTCTTCTCCCAATGGCCACTGATTTTGAAGAAACTACATAAATTATTTCGTTTCCCATTCAACTGTGTCTTCATGATAGGAGGATTCATAAGGTTCTCATTCTTCTTGGTCTCACTTCTCGTGGGCACATCTGTCTTCTTAACCCACAACTTATTTGTATGATGCTTAACTACATCACAATTAGACGATCTATGGAAGCAATCATTTGTCTTATATGAAAAAAATAATAATTTGAATGAATGTTATACCTTCCTGACTTGTCCTTGAACTTATGAGGACTAGGTGGCTTGAATCCCTTCTTGGAGTTGAGTGATGAAGAGGCGGATTTCACTTCAGCTACCTTCGAGCATTCTCCTTTCTCTTCCTGTCCATAGCCCAAGCCTGCAAATGGTTGTGTTGGTACAACCTCAAATGGCTGGGTGACTCCTTGGCCATTTATGCCAAGTCCACCTCCTCTATACCCCATCTTTGTGAGGATCTTCATGCCAACATTAGTTTCATATTGAGAGAGAACAAAACATGAAGTAACATTATATACCTCGGTTTGAGATGCAACCTCCATCGTCTCAACCTTCTGCAACTTAGAAAATAGATCCTCTTTGGCTCGTAGCATCTCTTGAAGCTCCTGCTTATCCTTTTCAGCTATCTGCAATAGTCTTCCAATTTTACATTGTTGGCTTGAATGATGTTTTTTATCTCTTGCAATTCTTGCATTATTTCAGCGTGCTCCGCTCCTCTGCCCATCCTACAAAGCAGTCACCTGCTCTGATACCAAATTGATCTGATCACGGGTCGAGTACTACTCTAACCAACGTTTATAGTGTGAGGATATTTTAATTGACTATGGCTTATACAAGTTTAAATGAGCATGTTATTCCATCGATTATAGTGCATAAACACATAAACATAAGTAAATGAACTTAACATAGCAAGAAGCACATGCACGTAAGTAAAAGAGAGACAACCAATTGGTAACAGAGTTCACCCCTTCACCTCTCTAGGGCTACATCTCCGAATCTGCTTCAATTGGAATGCAGATCTTCTATATTCCTTCTTCAAAGTAAGCTCTCTTACATTCAAGCACTATGGCCGATCATTAGCTAAGCACTATGGCTCTCAATAGCTAAGAATTCTCTCCTTTCTTCCCATTTATTTTACATGGCTCACATAAGGAATATATATAGTTTTACCTCACTCACTCTCCAACAAAGAGCATTAATTACAAGACCCACAATTGTAGGACCTAATTACAAGGAAGGAAAAACAAGATCCATGAAAGTAGGAACACCAACTATCTTAGGCTCATAATTGGGAAAAGTCTCAAAACCACCTAAAGACTCTTCAACCATGCCCTTGATTCTCTCAACCTACAATTGAGGAAAATAGAGAATTGGTGTGAGGTGGTTTCTCACATAAAAACCAATTTCCAAAATTACATTAAATGAATAATATGTGAGACGAATTTCCTCTCACAAATATTAATCATTTATATCAAAAGTGAATAATAATGGATGAGTTTAATAAAGGCCCATAAAATTTATAATTAAATGCATGAGCATCTCGTGAAAAGCATTAATCATAATTTCACGCACTTAAGCACTTTGTCACCAACTTCAAATCGACAGGGCACAAATCTCTTTCATGTGCGAAGATCCTTTCAGATGACTCAATGCCACCATTGTTACACAATTAAACCTCCCACACACCCCGATTGCCCATCACACTATTCACCCGACCCCTGCGAGGACATAGAGTGATTGATCGATGGCCTACAGATTCGGCCCAGGCACTATGTTCGGTTAGAACTAATCTCACAAGAAATTCTCATTTGGACTTATTATCTTGAGAAATTGCGTTTTCTAGGAGGTCAGATGAACGTTTTCTCATAAGGGCATTTCAATTCAAACTCTTCTTCTACAGTCTGGTTTTCTTCCCTTGTTTCTTTCGGGCGAGTGAATCCTTAGCTAGGTGAGGCTAGCCATTTGAGCGAATATTGGTGCCTAACGGACATAAGGAAATTACGACAACTGACAAAGAGAACCAACTTGAGGTGGCATGCCCGCCCAACAAACACACTGTTGTGTGGCTCTGTTGGTGTTTTTTCATGAAGATTTCGATTATGAATGTTGACAGGACAGGTCAAGTAGAAGCATGATATTGTGCTTATATGCTCTTTTGTTGAAGTAGATATTATCTTAGGCTCAAGAGCTTCAACTCTGAAATCGTTATACCGAGGTTACTCAAATTAACACCCTTTCCTCTATTTTCTAGGTCATTGTTTGGAGATTCTCGCTTGGAAAATAGTTTTACATGAACTGGGTCCTTAGTGCTATACCAGAATTTATATTATTGTTATGGATTTGATGAATTTTTCTCATGGCCTGTCAGCGTTGATAATTTTTACGTATTTTAATTTCGACCCTCATCTAGTTCCACGGGTGCCTGTATAAGGCAACCTTGGTACTGTTGCATGTAATTATTTATGCTGTTCGATTTTGCTCTCGACCGGGTTATCCTTCTTCTATACATAAGTTAAATTAACACCCTTTCCTCTATCTTCTAGGTCATTGTTTGCAGATTCTCGTTTTGAAAATAGATGTCCATGAAATAGGTCCTTAGGGTTTTAGTGGAATTTATATTATTTTTATGGATTTGATGAAATTTTCTCATGGCCTGTTAGCCTTGATAGTTTTTTCACATTTTAATTTCGGCTGTGATATAGTTCCACCGGTCCCTGTATAAGGAAACCTTGTACTATTGCATGTAAATATTTTTTCTATTTGATGTTTCTCTCGACCGGGTTATCCCTCTTCTGTAACTCTGACTCTGAATTGTAGTCGCTCATCCACTACTACATGGCCACCACAATCTAAGAGAGGAGAAATCATGGAACAACACCAACTATTGCGAGTGGCAGGGAGTATCTTGCAATAATCAAATTAAACCTTGCCTAGTTGTCATACTACTAAGCTAGATAACCTGGATCCAACACTCAATCCATGCTCTCCAAATGAAAATTTGTTTTGGATTTGAAAACCCGAGAACTATTTCTACAGACCCGTTAACATAGATCTTTGATTTTGTTGCTGGAAAGTTTTGTACAATTTATTTTGCATATACCTAAAATATGTATAATACTATTTGCTTTTTTCAAAAGTGGTTTTGCATGCTAATTTTCATTGTTTATGAAATTACACTAGTTATGAAACTCTAGTATCATTTTCCCACTAGTTTACCTTTGTCTTAGTGTCAAATATGATCACTTTAATCTATATCTCGACTACTTTACACGTGTTATTATTACCCAAATCTATCACTCAAATATCTCATGATTTTAAAAATCATCCCAAGTCTTAGAATTTCACATATGATCGTACCTTATATTAATTATTTGTAAATATGTGTAATTATATGCTGCATGCTAATTCTATACATTATATTTAATTAAACATATACTGTAATGTAAATTTTCAAACAACTGTTAATTTCAAGCACTCAGGCAGACTATCATTTTAACTATGTTGGAATGCTATTGAAATTTCTAACATTTCATATGACTTGCAAGTATCTCAAATCTTGAGAGTTTTACATTTTTCTTAACCTAGCTGCCTGTTGCTAATTATCACTATCGTGAGGTAATATTAATCTTCCTTCCCTTTGAAAGCTGACACCTTTTTATACAATGTCGTTGCATTTATGTATGTTCCATATATTTATATATTTGTATCTACTACATGTTCTTTGTTTAAAATGATCAAATAATTAATAGAGACTGTCTAAGATTGCAAAATAGTAATACTAAAAGTAATAATCTAGAGGCCCTAGTATGTTATTTGTTTAAAATGATCAAATAATTTATAAGGAGGGTCTAAGGTTGCAAAATAATAATAATAACAATAATAATCGAGAATCCAGAGTAACAATAATAATTCAGAGTAATAGTAATACTAACAATAGTTTGATTTTTTTTGCAAGACAAAAATTTGTAAAAGCAGAAATGGTGTTTTGCAAAATGAATTTCCAAGAGTAATAGTAATACTAACAGTAGTTAGATTTTTTTTGCAAGACAACAATTTTTCAAAGCAGAAATAACGTTTTGAAAAATGAATTTCTAACAAAGAGTTGTACCGTTTTATCCAATGTGCAGAAAAATAACAGGATGTATTTGGGCTTCAGTTATCATAAGCATTCTGGTTCTGGGTTCCACAAAAATCCAATGAAGCATGGCCCTTGGTAGACTATCATATAGGGTATTCTGAAGGGGCGGGAAAAATAACAGGTTGCGTAGCAGTACAACACCAAAGAATAAGAGCGAAGAAGCCCCATGTAACAGGACTCAGAGATAATGAAAATTACTAAGAGATAATGACAGATGGTCAAGTGCATGCAGATAGCCACTTGAATGCAGTGAAAAATTTAATGTAAAATGTTGTAAAATGTTTTAATGCTTTCGACAATTATTTAATGTAAAATGTTTTAAAAGTATCATTACTGGAACATGAGAAAATGAGTTGACAACAAAGTTTTTCATACACAATGCGTATTTCGGCCTTGAAAAGAGGCCAAATAAGACCTCAAAGATTTTGAGGGTTTTGATTCGTCAACTGAAACCTTCATCAATGTTTAATAGGTTGAGAAAAAAAATGAACAAAAACATGTAAAACAAACTTAGGCTAGTTTCAGTTTAAACATATGATTTCCTTTTAGCTAGTTTATATTCCAAAGGATTTCGTCTATAAGAGTCCCTGCTAGCCCTTTTTGCAGGGACTAAAAAACAACAACAACGTAAAAGAGGTAGACTACGAAATTTTAAGTTATAGGATTTGACAACTATCGCCCATGGCATGAATACTAGATATGATTAAGGATATTAAAATAATTTTTCTGGAATCAAAAATTTAAAAGGCCTTCAACCATTGATCTGTAGGTCAATTGGTAAATGATCAATCGCCGAACAACTATTGAAAAACTATTTTCTATTTAATTATGAACGTGTGACTTTTTTTTTGGTATTTATAACATGTCTTTCTTTGGGTTAATTTAATTCTACATACAAGTCAAACCAAAGTTTTTAGGATTAGAACTTTGTCATCCAAAACAACATCTATGATAAAAATATTTTGCGTAGTCTAATGAGGTTTCAAATTTTCTTGGAAAACAATGGAATTTATGGCAATATTTTGACAAAATACAGCAAAATTTTTGGGAAATTCAGGTTGTAGTTGTCAAGTTTCAATATTTTTGGTGTGTCAAGGGTTTTCGATGGTGTGAGTCCATTTCCACCATTAAAAACTAGATTCAAGCAACCCTTCTGTCCGATTTTTTGAGAAAAATTGCTGGATTCCGATGACCTCTGAGAAATTTTTTTGCCTTCATAGACGCTGTCGAAATATGTTAAAGAATGTAATCTCAACCACCTGCTAGGTGTCGAAACCATCCGTACAAGTGTCTTAGTTTAGTTTCTAATTACTCCAGTTTAGTCGTGTTACACTACAATTATTTATTACTGATGTTTCCAATGTAATCCTATTTAACTAATTCTTAATATTGAGATAAGCAATCTCTCTGCTCCACTTATTTTCAGTTTTTCAATTCTTTTCATGGTATCAGAGCTAGCTTACATAAGTCGCCCTGGAGAGCAGCAATAGAGCCAAGAAGGAGCAGTAGAGAGGAGAAGTTGGTTGGCGTGACTGTTAGGCTAATACTCATGCCAACGCGCCGAAATAAGGGATTGGCGCAAGAATGCAAGCCATACCCACGCCAGTTTTTTGACTTACGTTCTTTTTATTAAGTCGCGGCTGTATAGTATTGGAACCGCGCCAGTCTACAAAAAAAAAGGGCATCTGTGTTTACACTAACGTGGGTGTTGAGTGAATCAGCTGCGTTAAGCTGCACGCGGAGCAAAGGCGCTATCGTCTGCGTTAAGGTAATCCGTCAAATCCAAACCCGTGTGATACATGAAAGCCGTTTGAGCAAAGGTCAACCCGAGGAGGAAGCAGATTGAATCGGTTTGATAAAGGTTCGAATCAATTTGGTTTCACATTTATTCGATTCCCAGTTTCGTAATATTTATAAAAGGTCATATGACTCCACGTTGATTTTAAAAAAAGGAGAGAAGCCCTTTCATGTAAAAAGAGTTTTATTAAAGTTTTTTTATTTAAAATACTTTAAATTTGGAAAAAGTTTTTTTTTAAAACAATAAAACTTCAAAATCTCCAAAGGAAACGAAAAGGGCTCCAATTTAAAAAAAAAAAGAGGTTTTCAAGTCTTTAAAGGAGATGAGATTTTTTTGAGAAAAAGGTTTTCTTTTGGAGTTTAAAAAAAAAAAAAACTTACAAATTGTGAGAGCCTTGTGAAAGTGAATATGTAAAAAGATATTTTTTGAGAAAAGAAAATTTTTAGAAGCAAGATATTTGATGCATATGTAGACTCCTCTGTTTGTCGAAGTCAGACAATGAGGTCATGGGAAAAGCCAAGAGGCTAAAGCATAAACAGAAGATGTTAGAGATCTTTTTAGATCTGGAGATAAGAAGGCAAAAATATGCCTATGCATTAAGATGCATAAAAGAATCAGTCGATGAAAGTATAGTTCCCTTGATTTCAGATCCCAAGATAGCCAAGGAGTCATGGGATACCCTTGAGAGATGTTTTGGTACAAGGGGGAGCAGTGAAGCAAAGGGGAGCTTTGAAGATGAAGATGAAGGTGGATCTATAGTAGTAGATCTACAGCGAAATGAAGAGTTTGTTGAATCCCACTGTGCGCAGTCACAAGTGGCTGATGTCTGCGAAGAAAGTGCAGATGAAGCAGAGAAGCAACATGAATATGCTCGTGAACCCCATTGTGCATGACCACAAGTGGATGAAGAGAATCCAGCAACAGAGCTTGCTGACGAAGATCTAAAGATTCCAGCAACAAAGATTGCTGACGAAGTTTTAATGATACCAACAACAGAGCTTGCTGATGAAATGGTAAATCCAATGATTGATATGGTTGATGTAAAATTTGATAATGAATTTTTGGCTAATGATGATTGGTTGCAGATGATGCAACAAAAATATGATATCGACATGATGCTATTTGGTGAGATAATCCCACTTCAGTTAGTGGAAGACAACCTGTTTGCAACAGCACAGGTTAGTGATGAAAAGACAAAGACAGAAACAAAGATAGAGATAAAGGAAAAGACAAAGATAGAGACAAAGACAGAGACAGAGACAGAGGAAGTGCAACAGCAGAAAGCTCTCATTGCAGAGCAGAAGGAAGAAACAGAGAAAGCAACAGAGACAAAAGAAAAATAAATTTGTCTGCAAAGGGAAAGCAGAAACAGAGATAGAGGCAGAAGCAGAAGAGGAAACACAACTGAAGAAAGCTCTCATTACAGAGAAAAATGACCAAAACCAATGTCGTTTCGAAGATATTTTTAATTCTAACATTGATTTTTAGTGTGCAGGTACACAGAATGATTATGAAAAAGAGTTGAAATTTCTGGAAACATGGCTAGCAACACCATGTCTAGTTGAGGTCTACACAGAAGTTGTAGATATGAATGTTGAAGATGACATGCATGATGAACATGTCATTGAAATTTTCATGCATTAGAGTTTTGAAGAGATAAGATATTGTTCTAATATTATGTTGCAGCAGATTGATGTTGATAAGCGCACTACAGAAGACAATATGTGGCAGCAACCCACATTTCTTGAAGAATTCCAGGACATGCTTAGACAGCCTGGAACAGTAAAAGTCCTGCACCAACAAATCAATAAATTGAGTTTTGAAGAATATAGCAAAGCGAAAAATCTGAAACAATTTAGAGGCTATAGAATTTGGAAAAAGAGAAGAAGAAAACTAAATCTAGTTGAAAGTCAATTTTTAAATGGTAAACCTCGCTGAGACATAGACCAGCAGGTATCTGAATTAATTTTTTTTTATGTGGTTGTAATTAAAGGGGAGTGTTGAAGGTTTTAATCCCAACCACCTGCTAGGTGTCAAAACCGTCAGTCCAAGTGTCCCAGTTTAGTTTCAGTTTCTCTAGTTTAGTCCAGTTACACCATAGTAATTTATTACTGATGTTTCCAATGTAATCTATTTAACCTATTCGTAATATTGAGATGAGAAATAAATGACTGATATTGTCTTCTATTCGTCATATTGGAGTTTTGAAGAGATAAGATATTATTCTAATCCTATGTTGCAGCAGATTGATGATGAAAAGCGCACTACAGAAGACAATATGTGGCAGTAGCCCACATTTCTTGAAGATGTCCAGAAAATTCTTAGACAACCTCGAACAATAGAAGACTCGCACCAGCAAATGAAGAAACATAGTTCTCAAGCATACAGAAAAGTGAAAAATATGAAACAATTTAGAGGCTACAGAATTTGGAAGAAGAGAAGACGAAAACTAGATCTAGTTGAAGTCAAATTTTTTTAAATTGTAAGCCTCGCTGAGACATAGACCAGCAGGTATCTGAATTAAATTCTTATGTGGTTGAAATTAAAGGGGAGTGTTAAAGAATGTAATCTCAACCACCTACTAGGTGTCCAAACCATCCGCACAAGTGTCTTAGTTCAGTTTCTAATTACTCCAGTTTAGTCGAGTTACACTACAATTATTTATTACTGATGTTTCCAATGTAATCCTATTTAACTAATTCGTAATATTGAGATGAGCAATCTCTCTGCTCCACTTATTTTCAGTTTTTCAATTCTTTTCAAAATATTCCACAGGGATAATGTCCATCAACGGAAATAATGTACGATTGTACCATAAGGCATTATTTGTTTCCATATCATTCTTTGTCAAATGCCATTTTCTTCCAAATTCTAGTACCTTTTCAATGAATGAGAATCTTTATCATGATAACTTTGTGCACACCCTACGGGGATTTTCGTGCTTGATACTTGGACTTTTACGAGAATAAAGGTCATAAGGGCTGGGCTGGGTTGACTGGGTGTTGCTTCGAACATTCAAGAAAAGTTGCTCCTTAACTGCTTGAGAATGATATAATTATATTCACTCAATATTTGCAGGATCTCGACAACTCCACCAAAATAGACATGTACATTCATTTGTTGGCTTCTTAAAGAGCTTATAGCAAAAAATATTGATAAAGTGACACATGACACTAGAAAAATGATAATGCTCCGACCAACACACAATTTTGTTAAATTTCTTCTATGTGTGCTTATTATTATTATTATTATTTTTTAATTACATTTTTTTCTCGCAAATGTATTTTAAACCACATAAAATTTGTCAACAACCAATCAAAAAACATAATTTTCATTTATAAAAAGAAATTACAAAATATCTTTTTATTTTCTAAAATTGTTTTTAATATAATTTTGTGAAAAACATTATAAGAACTTTATAGCAAATTTGGTTTTAATAGAAGTCAAAGTTTTTGGACCAAAAATAAAAAACAATTTAACCCTACCTTTGGCAGGTATAAAAATATGAAACAAACTCCTAATGAAATACACACTAGAATATCTCACGTTTCCCGAACAAGTTGCTACTTATTTTGTTAAAAGAATCCATGCCCTTTCATATGTCCATAATACATCGATCATGTAGGGGGCACATTGGGTAGCTACTAGTCCTTTATCAGTTATATTACTGTCTCCGACCGTACACATGGTAATTTTTTTTTAGTTTTTTGTTTGGAAACGACCCACCCTACATAGTATCTGGTTTTTGTATATAAGGTAGATCCTTGACACATGAATTATTTATTTGAAAATATTTTGGTAAAAGTCAGGTTAAGGTTGTTGGGTCAACGCGTTTCGAACCACTTAGTGTGATTCATCGTCAGGACTAATATCTTAGTCTTGATGAGAAACCACACTTCGTGGTTCGAAATGTGTCTACCCAAAGATGTTAATGTGGTTTTTTACCGAAATATTTTTACATATACAATATGAATCAGAAAGCCTAATTTGAGAAACATGGATTATTTTTTGAAAATATGTGTTTGTGAATTATGAAAAAAAGGTCATAATTCTTAAGGTTTTGTAAAAGGGAGTTGGTATTATTTTAGTAAGTGAAATGGAATTTTTTATTAATCCTAGCCAAAGTGGATTATAAAAATTGATTTTTATTTTGATTCATATTAGTTTTCCCTTGACATTTAATTTTTAAAATAAATTATATATATTTTATTATAATAAAAAAAATTATTTTATAAACATTTCATTGGTCGAAGTTTCCACTTCAAACATTAAATAATTGAGTAATTAATTTTGAATTATGATCCAATACAATTGTTAACAATCGATGATAATCTCAATGACAGTTTGACCCTCTTCCTTTTGTGTTGAGATCTACTATAGTTTCCATCACTATTGCTTCACCATAGTTTGACCCTCTTCCTTTTGGGTTGAGATCTACTACAATTTCCATCACTATTGTTTCACCAAATTAAACACTAAAATTGATAAGATTATTATTGCAATATACCTTTTGCACATCATTAAAGCACCTAATTTAGACGGATGCATATGTATATGGAACACATTTGATTGACATGTATAAACTAGAATTTTATTTCTTTCTATTTCTATTGGGAGATGCTTCGTTATCATCAACAAAAATTAAAGGTTTCCATTTTTTTCTAGTTGTTTCCATTTCCCATTCTTTTTGGACCTTTCCAAAAACTAGCCCAACTCTTCATCTTGATAACTAAGGTAGTTAACCCATTGAAGAGAAAACTGAAAGACCATATAAAATTGTATATTCCATAGAATATTGGATACTTCAGTTTCAATTGAGGCCACCTTCAATCCATTCTTTGTATGAAGATCGTTCATGATATGTTGTTGAGTGGCTTGATTGAGACAATTATTCCTATTTATAAAGGGAAGCAAATGATGATTCATGTAGCGAGGAAAAATAGGAGGAGTTTAGAAGATTACTTGGAAATGTTCAGATGCTAAAGTGAGAGGAGTTTAGTGATATTCCAACAATGTATCAAAATTTATTCCTTTATTAGAAATTCCCACCAACATGCAAGTTTCGATTAGAAATTCCCACGAACATGCACACAAACATCAAATCCCTTAGAGGTGGAGTGCACAAACATTAAGTCCCTTAGAGGTGGAGTGCCAAGTCTCATTGAATTATTGATGAGATGATCTCTGGTAGTGATTCCCTCTAGCGTAAATAGTTTCAAGAACTTTTTTGACCATGAAAAGAAAGCATATGTCAAGTGGTTCTCCTTCTCTTATTCTTATTTTAATTAAGTATTTCATTCTCGAGTTAATTTATTAATTATTGAGAATTCTAAAGAACATGGTTTACCATACTATTTTTGGAATGAGGGGAAGTTAATGAATTTTTCTATAGAAAAAAATATATCATGCAAGAGTATTCTATAACCAAAGTGAGGGTCAATATAGCACTATTCATATGCATGTAGCCATTAAATCAATATTTCTCAACATCAACATCGGATTACTCACTGAGAATTAAACTTGGATGAGGAAGATAACAACCATTCTACCCAACCATTAGAGATAACCCCAATTGATAAGTTTCTAAGGATTTTATTTTAATATGGGTTAGTAATTCAATCACATGGTGGTTGTTTTAATATCATCATATATCCACCTTAATTTTAAATCTATTAAATATAGAGATTAATAAAAAAGAATAGTGAAACATATATTTCAATGGTTAAAAGATGTCAAGTTAATATAGATCTAGGATAGTAAAGGTTTACTATGTGTATACTGTTAGACATCTCCTCCATAATGTTTTGTTATTTTTAATTTTATTCCTAAATATTATTTTCAATGGATTTATATCATGTTCTTAGGTGTCAACTCAACATTAAGCTTATATTTTATAATTTTTTCATATATTATTATTATGCAATTTTAAGGTCACAACCAATCCAGACACCAAATTGGTGTATGAGACCCATTGTTTGTGGGACAAGGGACCCACCTCCGCGTAGGTATTTGACTACTAATTTTACGAAGACATACATACTCTACCCCATCTAATTTCGAACCTGTGACCTTTTAGGAGGAAACACGTATTCTTAACCATTAGACCCACTCAAACTGTATTCTTTTAATGATGATTTATTATTTTTAATTTTATTCTTAAATATTATATTACATCAATTTATATCATATTACCATATTTGAACTCAACATTATATTTAAATTTTATACATTTTTCATATATTATAAAATGTGTACTTTAATGATGATTATGACTGATTTTTAATTTTTTTTTAATAATAATTATGAATGATTTTTAAAAAAAATTATTTTAAAATAATTAATTAATCATTTTATTAAAAAAATCAATTAACAATTTTTTTAATTATTATTTTGTTTGGATAATAACTTTTAAAAATGTCAAATAAATTCTTATAAAATAATAACTCTTAAATGTTTCATTTAAACTTTAAAAATATATGTTATATTCCTTTCTAATATAAATATTGATTATATTAATATTCATCTTTAAAAAACTATGATTAATTAATATATGTTATATTCCTTTCTCATATAAATATTGATTCATATTAATATTCATCTTTAAAAAACTATGATTAAATTAATTAATAATATAATCAATATAACTATTTTTAAAAGCTATGATTAAACCTATGATTAAATTAAGTAATAATAAAATCAATATAACTATCTTTAGAAAGATAACAAGTTAATAAATGCACATATTTATTATCTTTAAAAAGATAACAAGTTAATGAATGTACATATTTATTAGGATTGAGATGTGTATATTTAATATACTAGCCACTTTTTGCGTGTTGCATCAACAAAAGCAATTGAAGTATACAAAGTTTTGTCAATTTTAAAGTTTCATTTAGATGTGACTGTATATAAACCTGCAATAAGTAGATAAATTTGTACTTCCATATATTAATACAGGTTGAGATTCTACATCTGTTGATATACTATATCAATTATATTGTGGCTGAAATTTGGGTTGAATATGAAATTTATATTAATATAAAAATAAAAAATTATATTAATGGGACCATTTTTTTGTTACTGCAAGTATTGGTGATTTGGATTGATATGTCTGCATTTCAATGATCTATCATTATCATATAATTTTTGTTTTGTCTTTTATAAATAAGCATTTTAAGTTGATTGGGATTTTTTTATTAATACATTCACATATTTTCGAGATTTTGTTTTATATTAGTGTTTTGATTTTGTGATTAGATATGACATTTTCTAGAGGAAGTATTTAAATTTGGTAGCTTTTGATGTATTTATGTCTAATGCAGCATAATAATAATAATATGAGTGGATTTGATGTATTTTAGATTTAATGCATAATAACATTATGAAAGAAATTTATTAACAATATAGAAGGAAATATATATAGAATACAAATGTGGTTTTATAAGAGAGAGGAATAATCTCTTTCGAGTTTTTTAATAATCCAATGTTTAGGATTTCTTAAGTGAGTCCATCATCAAGGGGTAAAAGTCAAATATTTTTTGAAACGATTTGTGAGGATTAGGACAAAGGAATAATTATATAAATAGTAATTAATGAGGAGAAAATTAATTTGGTCAGCTAGAAGAATTATTTATTTATTTAATTATTATTATTTTTTTTAAAGAGGGGATTATTGAAATATAATTTTAATAATATTGTTAAAAATTATTGTATTAAAAAATATGAAATTATTAAAAAGAGGGGCTATATTAGAGGTTAAGGTAGAAATTAAGAAAATTCTTCAGACTAATTATTACATTTAGGATTTATTAATTTTAATTTTAATGTCATGGGTGGTATGATATATTAAGGGTTTCCAAGTATTGTTGATGTTAAGGCCATCATCACGATTCATGTTATTTTCCTTTTCTTCGATTTTTATGGCCTCTTTGATTTTCCTTTTTAGATAATGATCCTCTTTGGAGACAAGTTTGGAATCCTCCATCCGTATGTAATGTGAGGATGAGAAAGCATGTTCTGCCAAGGCCGATTTTTCAGTTATGTTCCTAGATATGTCCGCCGCATGCTCCTTCAGTCTAATGTTAAGGGATCTACCCGTTTCACCAATGTAATCTTTTCCACAAGAGCACAATATAATGTACACTCCTTTTTGCAGACTAGGGTTTATAGGGTCCTTAGTGGAGTCTACAATATTTCTAATAGTATTAGGGGGAGTGAAGACAATCTTAATGTTATGTTTGTTTAGGATTCTGGAAATTTTATCAGATATTCCTTTTATGTAAGGCAAAGAGATTGTTGGGATGTCAAAGGTTCTCTTTATGTTATTTTTATTAAGGGTTTGGTAAATGGTTTTATTGATGACATCTTTATTATATCCATTATGTTGAAAGACATGGTGGAGATGGTTTATCTCATGCTCTAGGTGGTGAGAGTCCGAAATTATAGACACCCTAGTTATTAGGGTTTTGATGATGCCATATTTTTTCTATTGGGAGTAATGGCAAAATTTAACCCTCTATGAAGAAGGGAAGTGGAGGCTTGAACTAGGTTAATGCTAGAAAGGTTTATGACAGTGGGATTGTTAAATACCTCATTAAATAAAAATGTGATTGTAATTAAAAATAAAAATAAAAATAAAGAAATAAGTAAATAAAATAAAATGATATAAATAAGTAAATTATATTTAAAGTTAGAATATCATTAATTAAAAAATAAAATAAAATAATAATAATTATAATTATAATTTCACCCAAAAATATTATTGATTCAAATTACTGGGTGTTTACTTACAAAAAAAAAGATAAAATAAATTATTTTAACCTATGAGGTATAGATCAGTTGGTTTGCGTGGAGTTTAATCGCCACCAAGTCACATGTTCAAACCTTATCGGGAGGGGTTGAGGATGTAAAACACTTTAGGGGAATTAAAATTCCCAAGGGGTGTGCCTCACACAATCCTAATGATAAGCATCCCACTGTGGGTGTTTTACTTACATGTATTTCGTGCACGTTGGGATTATGGTAGCAACGAGGGACTCCCCATTATTCAAGAAAATATAAAATTATAACACCTAGTGAAGTATGTTGAAATTTGCAACAAGAAACAATGAAATTGGCATCTAGAAACAACATGAAAATGCACACACAGTAGTGTGGGATCATAGGTCATACAATGATGGATCCTAGCAACACATTAGTGTGCAACCAATTTTTAAATAAATTGGAAAATTAAGTGTGATCTTATCTCATAACAACTTGTAATAGTTAACTAAGTGTGATAGACTTAGTTAGCTCAAGAATTTCGAGTTGAGGGTCAAAGGATATGCATGTAGAGAGATTCGATTATTTGTAGGGCCCAGTTGCAGTTGTAGCACTAGTGTAGTGTGAGTGGGATCAATTAAATCACATTAATTGAGTTAAAATCAGTTTAACTAGTTCTAACTGTTTGATGAACTAGTGGAAGATCAAGTGAATTAAAATAGATTTAATTCACCAGTAGTGATCTACCAAGAAACTGATGATTCACTATTTATAGCTGCATGCATGTTAATTTTGGTGGAGACCCAGTTGAGACAAAGGTTCAAGGCAAGTAAACTATCAGTTGTATTTTTAGCAAACTACCCAGATGTAGTTATAAAACCATAGGTAGCCCATGATGAATTACACAATTCAGGAAGGCTGAATTTCCTATTTAATAGGGGTTTAATTCTCTAGGGATTGCGTAAGAAGGTTAGGTTGATAATTGGCTATGTGTTTGTCCATTTTTTCCTAGATCAGTGTGAAGCAATTAGTAGAGTGTATGAGGTTGTGGCGAGCACAAATACATTGTATTGCTTCATGATTTCTTGGATGATTATACAATAAAGATGAAGGGGTTTTGAGCAGTTTCTTTCCCAAAAAATATCTGGTGTTGTGTACTGATTTACTTCTTTCTCTTACTTTCATATGATTGAGTGATCATGATTTATATTCCACAGATTTTTTAGAAGGATTCGGTATCTTGTTTTAGTACATTACATGATCGGATTGAATCCATTGATATAATTTATACATGGTATTATAGCTGTGTTAGAGGTTTTCTACATGGTATCAGAGCAGGAATTGTTTTGGCGGCGAGTTTGCAGAGAATATTTAAAAATTTGGTTGAAAAATTTAAAAACCAAATAACATATTTGGATTCCTTGCAAAAAAATACCCAAATTGAAAAAAAAATCGGTCGAATCGACGCTCGGATGAGGGAGATATCGTCGATTTAAAATCAACTCTTTTTTTTAGAAAATTTTGCGATGGCGGGACAATTACAATGTGTGCGAGTCAGAAGAGGAAAGAAGGACAAGGGAAAGAAATCCCAAGGCAAAGAGGGCAAGAGAGACTTGTCCAAGATCAGCTGTTTTCACTGTCACAATCATGGGCACTATGCTTCAAATTTTCCACAGAAGAAGGAAAGCAAGAACAAGGCTGCAGTTTCAGTGGGTGAAGCATTGGCTTCATAGTTCGAGGTTGATTTTAATCTCATTGCATGCATGGCCAACACTGTAATGGGATGCATGTGGTATCTAGATAGCGGTGCCTCGTTCCATATGATCGGGAATAGAGATCACTTCAATGAATTGGAGGAGAAGGAGCTCCAGTAGAACATAGAGTTTGGAGATGACGGGAGGTATAGTGCGACTGACATAGGTACAATTACCTTTCAGAGGGAGTCTGGATCCCCTCTCAGACAAGAAAATGTTTTTTATGTTCCAGGCCTAAGGAAGAATGTTTTCTTCGTAGTGGTATTGGAACACCGAGGTTATGAGGTGATGTTTAGAAAAGGAAAATATTTCCTTAAACACATAGCCACGGGACAGGTCAAGAAGATCGGTTCAAGAGTCAAGAACCTGTATGCTCTTGAGGTTGATGATGCATGCAAATATTTGAGGAGCAAAGTAGTGGTTAATGACTTGGTGGTTGAGAGGGAGAAATTATCTCTCAACATTCAACCTCAGAATAAGTCTCAGAAGTTTTTGGAACAACCACATTTGGAGAAGCAGAGAGGAGCCTAAGTGGAAGAGTCCAGTCAAGAAGAGACCTCCAGGAGGGGGAAATTCGAGCCAGGTGGGCAGAGGGAGTACATGCAGATATACCTTCAGGTGAGAGGTGGGGCGATGTGAAGATATGATCCCAAGAAGAAATTTGGGAGGGTCCATTGAGATGGTGTGTCTCATGGATCAAACCTCTCTACGAGGAGCCCACAATACAACAATAGTAGGAAGGATCGGTTAGATTGATGCAGTCAGATGTCAGTAGGACATAAATCATAGTAATAGGTGTCATATACTGGAGAGAAAATCAGAGTTGGCAGCAATGCAGAGTGCATGGATGCATATGTCAACACTGCAAGGGTTCCAGTAGACATGTGTAGTAGCTAGCAGCAGTCAGAAGACTTTGAAGACAGATGCATTATATTGATTTAGTTGTTTGGAGGCTCTTGAATTTCAGGATATTTTCATGTGCGAACAACACTAGAGCAGTGTTTCTTGTAGAGCATTCCAAAGGTACCGGATCGAGACATATTGATTCCTTTCTTGTTGAGAGGGACTGTCGAAATTTACAACAAGAAACAGTGAAATTGGCCTCCAGAAACAACGTGAAAATGCACACACACTAGTGTGGGATCACACATCACAGAATGATGGATCCTAGCGACAAATTAGTGTGCAACCAATTTTTAAATAAATTAGAAAATTAATTGTAATCTTATCTCATAACAACTTGTAATAGTTAACTAAGTGTGATAGACTTAGTTAGCTCAAGAATTTCAAGTTGAGGGTAAAATGATAGGCATGTAGAGTGATTCTATTATTTACAGGGTCCAGTTGCAGTTGTAACACTAGTGTAGTGTGAATGGGATCAGTTAACTCACACTAATTGAGTTAAAATCAGTTTAATTAGTTCTAACTGTTTGATGAGCTAGTGGAAGATCAAGTGAATTAAAATAGATTTAATTCACCAGTAGTGATCTACCAAGTATGATTCACTATCTATTGCTGCATGCATGCTAATTCTATTGGAGACCCAGCTGAGACAAAGGTTCAAGGCAAGTAAACTATAATTTGTATTTTTAGCTAATTGCCTAGATGCAGTTATAAAACCACAGGTAGCCCATGATGAATTGCGTAATCAAGGAAAGTTGAATTTCCTATTTAATAGGGGTTTAATTCTCTAGGGATTGCGTAAGCAGGGTAGGCTGAGGGTACGTTGATAATTGGCTATGTGTTTGTCCAAATTTTCCTATATCATTGTGAAGAAATTGGTAGAGTTTATGAGGAGGTTGTGGTGAGCATAAATACATTGTATTGTTTCATGATTACTTGATTGATTACACAATAAATATGGAGAGTTTTTGAGCAGGTGCTTTCCCTAGGAATATCTGGTGTTGTGTATTCATTTACTTCTTTCTCTTACTTGCATGTGATTGAGCGATCATGATTTATATTACGCAGATTTTGTAGAAGGATTTAGTATCTTGTTTTAGTACATTACATGATTGGATTGAGTGCATTGATATAATTTCTACATGGTATTATAGCTGTGTTAGATATTTTCTACAAAGTAGGTCCAAGAACTCAGAGTCAAGAAGATCACAATCCATATTTTGAAATGGTTGTTTGTAGGCTTGTAAAAGGAAATGTTAAAGAAGTTGTTGATATTTTATAGGGAACCTACACAGGTTTGGCTTCAATGCCTATGAAATTTATGGTGTGGGTATATATATATATATAATTACTTAATTAATTAATTAATGTGATAATAAAGGTAAATTTAAATTTTTTTATTTTTTGGTTAGAATTTGGTGATATGTTTTTTTTTGTTAGATTACAATTTATTATTGTTAAAATTATAATTTCAAATGCATAAATAGATTTAGTGTTTGGAAAAAAATTTGGGGCATTCGAATTGTGTAAATTTAACAACTCAAATATATCATTTCAACAACATTGACCACTCAGTTCTTACCATTACCACACCATAAACAAACCATAAAATGTCATTCTTAAAATCTCTTGTGTAGTTTCCTAATGTCATTCAAGTAGAATCTCACAATTACTTATGTCAGTAATGGTGGGATCATTTTTTCATTCTCTTAAAGGAACTCTTTATAGAAATGCACCCCATCAAGCATAAAACATCAAGTCAAAATGAATGGAATTGAATGAATAAGAGGGTGTGTCAACGAGTGTCAGACATGCCAAAAGGGGAGTGGCAAGGCATGATAGGGAATGTTAGGGAATTTCAATAAGTGTCAGGGAGTGCTAACATGTGCCATATAGTGCTAGATAGTTCCAAGCCATGCCAATGTATGCCATGCATGGCAAGACACACGATGTGTTAAGGCATGACAAGATGCGCCAAGTGTTAGAGTATGCGAACGTGTGTCAAGGAGTGTCACACAACAAAAGGGAACACCAAGTTAAAATGAAAATAAATGAACACATATGAAGGTTAATAATTCAGGACCTTACCTTTTCAAGAGGGGCATGCTATGCATACCAACACTAGTGACAATACATGCCAAGGGCCAAGTGCTTGCGTGTCTTAAGTGCCAAGTCATCCTCTTCTACTTCTCTCTTAATTGTGAATAATTAATCTCAGATAAATTTTATCTTAAGCCATGCCAAGGCATTCCAGGGCATCTAAACACATGCCAAGAATTGTCAAGTGCCACAAAGTGCCAAGATCCAATATGTGCTAGTGAGTTATAGGGCATGATATGGTGTTTCAAGTTTGCCAAGGAGGGAGTGACAATATATGCTAGATAGTTCCAAGGCATGCTAGAGTGTTAGGGAAGCATACCAAGATGTGCCAAGTGCCAATGTGTGTTTAGTGTTAGCGAGTACCAGGGAAACAAAAGGGATAACTATGTCAAAATGCATCAAAATGAATGCACAAGAGTGTGTGACAGGGAGTTTCAATGAGTTCCAAGTGTGCTAAGGAGGGAGTGAAATGGTATGCTAGGCAATGTTAAGTCATGCTAGTGTGCCAGAGTGTCATGTGGCCAAGATGTGCCAGGTGCCAAGGGGCGCCAACACATGCTAGGAAGAGTTAGGTAGTCCTAGGGACACATAAGGGAGCACTAGGTGAAAATAATGCATGCAAATGAACGATTAAGAGATTGTGACAGGAAGTGTCAGTGAGTTCTAGGTGTGCTATGGAGGGAGTGACAAGGTATGCTAGGAAGTGCTTAGGCATGCTAGAGGCCAGGAAACATGCCAAGATGTGCCAGGTGCTAGGGTGTGCCAATGCATGTCAATGAGTGTTATAGAGTGCCAGGGAAAAACAAGGGAGAACTAGTTTCAAATGCATGGAAATGAATGAATAAGAGTGTGTGACATGAGTGGCCTAAGATGAGGTATAGGTAGTTCTTAGGTGAACAAGGCACAATCTACTTGTTGTAGGTGCAATTGGTCAAGTTGTTGTGGTTGAAGCAGGCCAATGTAACATGAATTGCAGTAGTTAAGGACTTTATTTGTTTCCCAAATCGAGAAAAAATGTAAGGCTAGTTGTGAGGGCATGAGTTCCAAGGCATGCTAGGGAATGCTAACATGTGTTAGATAGTTTGAAGGCATGTCAAATAAGCTAATATGTGTCAAGTGCTAAGGCATGCCAAGATGTGTAAAGGTGTGACAATAGATGCCAGGGACTATAAAGGTAACAAAAAGGAGAAACAAGTTAAAATACAAGGAAATGAAAAAATAAAAGGGTTAATAAGTCATCAATTTACCTTTTCTAGGAGGGGTATGCTAGTCACACCACCATTAGGTGGCAATAAGTGTTAAGTGCCAAGTGTAATTAGTGAATTCTAAGTGCCAAATCATCCTTTTTTACTTCTCATATACTTTCCAATAATTGATGTCAAATAAATCTAATATTAAACCATGCCAAAGGATACCAAGGCATCTAAATGAATGCTAGACATGCTAATACTTTCCAAGCGCCAACAAGTTCCAAGTGCCAATGTGTGTTAGGGAATGATACACATGTTATGAAGTGGAAGGGCATGTGGAAGAGTGTTAATTGGGTGTGAAAAAGTGTGTTAATGCATGTTGAGGAGTGTTATGGAGTACTAGGGAAACACAAGGGAGAACTAGGTCAAAATGCATGGAAGTGAATGAATATGAGGCTGTGCTAGGGAGTGGCAATGAGTGATAACCATCATTCCAAGGAGGGAGTGACAAGGTATGTTAAGCACTATTAAGGCGTGCTAGGTAATATCAGTGCATGTCAAGAAGTGCCAGAGTGTGATACAGAGTTCCATTGTGTGTTAACATGTGCCAAATAGTTGCAATACATGCAACATGATAAGGCATGCTAGGATGTGTAGGGTGCTAGAGTATGCCAATATGTGTCAAGGAGTATCAAGGAAACAAAAATAATAACCAAGCTAAAATGCAAGGAAATGAACACATAGAAGGGTTAATAAGTCAGGACTTTATCTTTTTCAAAAGGGGCATGTTATCACTCCAAAATTTCCAAAGGTTGTTCTAGCGTTAAAAATAAATATAAGAGGTAACTACAAACCTACTTTGGAGCTTAGGATATAGCCTTCCTAAACTCAGAGAGGGATCTCTCTATATTATTTAACTTTGTTTATTTTATGGATTTTAGGCTAGTTATGTATGCTTAATTGGATTGGTTTTGATAGGTTGGTGGAATTAATGATTTAGTTGAATAGGTGATTTTTCCATTTTCCAATGGGCTTTGGAGTCAATATGCTTTGAAAACAGAACAAGATCAAATTATAAAGAAAGTTTTATAGGGCAAGATAGATGAGCAATGTAAAATCACAAGGCTGAATGGTGAAGTGATTTTTCAATCGAGATCAAGGAGAAATTAAGAATTCCTTAAACCAGATAATGAAGAAGGGCAAAGAAAGTCAATTGGGATAAGAGGGCAATTAAAAATTCTCTAAAACAAATATCGGAAGAAAACATAGAAATGTATAATAGTTAAAAGCATAGTGTAATGTTTAAGCAAATTCTCCAGTAATACTCCTGTTATAACATTCAAATTTAGAACACATATAAGTTTATGGAATACTTAGAAAGAGAACACAGACAATTGACATTTATACTTCACTGGGATAGCTCAACACATGAATCCTGTAAAGAAATTTCTTTATAACTTGTTCTGTATGTCAACTGGAAGTTGGTACAATAACCCTTAGGAAATAGATCATTCAACTACGGAAATATTCAGAAAATCCACCCTTGATACTTCGAATGATGAAGTATTTATACAAAACATTACAAAAATATCTTGTTAATTGACTAGGATTTATTCTAGGAAAATAAAATATCTTTATGCAAAAAGATAGTGATACCTTTCAACTGACTGATATCTAGCCCTGATTTTTTGATTGCTGTTACCTATTTGTTTCTTTCATTTGTCTTTTTCTTTCATCAATATGTTCTTTCACCTGTATGTTCTTTCACCCTTTATAGTAAATCACGCCATTTATCCCATGTTTCTTCATTTGGGATCTTGATTTTCATCATCTTGTAGTAAATCTCATCTTCCTCTGAATATTTGGCAAACATAGGATTATTTACAAAAAGGTGATTTACCTCATACTGGAGGTAAAAGAAGTTTTCTAGAGTTTGTAATAGTACCTTGCCATGGGAATGCCCTTCATTGAGGAAATGTTGGAAGTTTCTTTGGCTACTTCCCTTAACTTCTTGTCATAATCCTCATGTCTCATGAGTTTGTCATTTATTACTAGAGGATTAGGCATACCCTTCTGTCTCAATACATCAAACTTGTTAAAAAACCTGTTTACCGCGAGTTCCATGGTTTGACATTTCTCCTCAAGCTGTATCATAAAATTTCTTTTGGAAATCACTTTCTTCACTTCTCATATAGTCTCTGTTCTGTCAGCTATCCCGAGCTATTCTAATTTATACGTGTTTTTAGAATTCATGAATTTGATTATTTGAGAGGCTTCCTCTGGTTTCTTTCCAAGATTGGTTTTGACTTTCTGAATTGCCTCACCAACTTCCTTCACCAATTCATTTTGCTCAAATATAATCTGTATAGAAGGCCAAATATCATTAACTGAGTTAATGATGTTGGCCCACAATTTCTGTTTTTCTTGGGCTAAAGGCTCTTTTAATGACAACTCCTTTTCTAGCTTGTGGATTCTGTCAGTTAGTCTATTGGCTTTTTGTACTTCAACTTGATGCATTAATTCTGCCCATTTATTTCCATCTTCTAAGCTCTTTACCTGTTCCTTGAGCTTATTAATCTCTATAGTTTGAATGGACATATATTCCATTGCTTTGATTAATTTTCTAGCCTTATTAGTGAGATGGGCTGTTGGTATTGCTGATGCTGGTGCTGATGTAGATACTATGGGAATAGCAATAATGGGAACTGCTTCCATGCTAGCTTGTTTTTCCTATACAATTTTATCCCTCTTTGTTTCCATTTACTTTTGTTGATCTTATTGAACACCTAATCCTCTATGGGTAGGTGTGGAAGGCAAAGAGTCACAAAGGAGTCCAAGTGACCTTGGAAGATGAATCCAAGGGTCACCTCATTGTATTATAAATGTACATCATATCAATGGTAATAGACAACTAATGCTTATCTTTCCCTTTGTGTGTGTAGTTTCTCGTACACCATGTGTGTGTTTAACATGGTATCAGAGCCATCATGTGTGGCCTTTATAAACCATTGCTCTCCTCCTTGTGGATTTTATTCCATTTTGAGAATTTTTCATAATAGAGGTTGTTACCTCTATCACTTTTTCCATTCTTTTGATGTGAGAAGATCGAACTCTCTGACTGTAAAGAGGAATATTGACTGACTTGTCATAACTGCATTTAAGTACTACATTTGGAGGGAGAGAACTCCCGCACACAGCCTCCATCGCCAGCTCATGGCCTCACCACATTGTTTCTGGAAGGCGTTGCAATTGCTACACACTCCTTGGCATTGACCCTTGTTAATCGCCTGCCATCAGCCCAAAACCCCGCCCTAGCAGGACTCGAGTTCAAATCCGCAGAAGAAGTCGACGACGAAGAAGAACCATCCAATATCACATCCACTGCTCTAAAAATTGTAGAGGGCCGAGGCTCTGGCATAGCAGGCACATAATGCGAGCGGAAAATGACGGATTTTTTCAACGTCAATGGATGCTACAGGCATGAGGACTTTGTACAGGTCCTGTTAAGAGCCAAAAGGGGAAAAGTGAACAGTGGAGACAGGACTCTCAACATTTAACGAGGATTTGAAATGCACAGACGACGACCATTCTATGAAGCTTAAGCTATGAACAGAAAGAGGCTGTGCGTTCAATTTGAACTTCCATCACCGCTAATTCTAGAACTGAGAGACCTTTTTCAATTGTTCTCTACCTCTTAATCCATTTTTTCATTTGAGAAATTCATTAATTCTCTATCCAATATTTACTTTGAATTGGTATGATACTTGAGCACTCGACCAATTTCTTGGCTATCATTACATTGCATTTTGTAGATCTATTGAGATAAGGTAGAGATTGTTGTCCTGTGCACCATTGAATTGAAGATACAGTTTTATACAATTGCTGAGTACATATGCTCTCTTGGTGGCAAAATGTTCGTGGCTCTCCATACGCTTTGAAAGGCCATGAATGCATGAATAGAACTGGTTGTTGTGTTGGTGACTTCATATATACGTATGCGTTGGTGATTGTATATGGTATGTTGAAGTATTATTATTCGATTATGATCGGTATGAGAGCTTTCATGCTCCTTATATGGCGTTGATCAATCTATATATTTATGATCTTTAGCATGTTATAAATTTTATAGGTTGGAGAGTATGAAGCATGTATGGTTAATATGTAATGGCATATGATGCTTATATGTCTTGAGGGATAAGTTTATTTGTTGAAAAAAAAAGGGCAAAATTGATGTTACATTAGAGTTATTGAATACATTAGCATTGTATATGAGATGATAAGCATCAGTAAAAACACTCTTTCCGACATTAGAACATGTCTACAAAATGAAAAAGAGAAGATAAATTTTTTGTAGCTTGAGACAGAACTACAACAAGAAGAATTACAGCAACGGAGTCATCATTCTGAACCTGTTTCTGTGTAGAAAATTGAGAGGGACTCCCATCAGAAGCAAGAATATAAAGTTGCAGTCGATTCACATTCAGTTCCTTGTACAAGAGCAGATTTACATGCAGATGCAACAACTCAGTCTGCACTTCCCAAGCCCATCATCAGACCTTGGGAAGAGCTTGTCCATAACAAGCACATAACTGGTCTTGGATATGGCAAGGAATTGTCCTTTCATATTCTGGACTACTCCAAGCCCATTCAATTTCAGAGTTCTAGATTCTTTTATGACAGTTCACATTCAACTGTTCCATATCCTGCTCCTCTTCCACAGTAGCAACAACAGATTGTAAAATGCCAACACTGTGATCACGTTGGCCATATGAAAGATCACTGTTTCGATCTTCACCCATGCAAGCACTGTGGTCGGCACACCCATTCTTCATACAGATGCTTCAAAAAATGCAAGAACAAAGATTCATCTTGGATGGATTTCTTCTTGGCAATGGGCATCAATAGCCAAGAAGATGTTTACGACATATGTCAGAACTTGTTCTACAATATTGAACAATCTTGCAGTTGAGTTTTTGCCATCATCTCACCTTGTACATGACAGGGGGAAAATGGTGGTCATCTACAAGCTTTGAAGTCACATCAAGTGAGCCTGAGCCACAATCTCTCATTCCATATTTAGAGTTGTAGCCAGAGACATGGATGCCCATGAGCATGCCTTTGGTTGGTGGACAACCTTAAACCATCTATGTGAGGTTGATATTATTTCTCTTTCAGAACACTTCCTCTAGCTGAAGACTTCAGCTTCTTGCCAGCTTTGGAAGAGTTCCAGGAACTACAATAAGTGTTGCGTTCTAGTGTTGGTGGTCATCCTTAAACCATCACAAGTTGTAGAATTCCCTTCTTTTAGGTTGAAGGTCTCCCTCTTCAAATATGAGGGACACTTCCTCTAGCAGAAGCCCTTAGCTTCTTGCCAGTTTTGGAAGACTTCTGGGAACTGCAATAAGCGTTGTGTTCCAGTGTTGGTGGTCATCCTTAAACCACCTCTTTATGCCAACATTTCAGAGAGTTTATTCAGCCTAAGTGCTGCCATGCATACTTTGTAGATTTGTATTACAAATCTCTTCTTGGACTCACACATACCCCTTCGGATTAATGAGGAGAATGTTGAACACCTAATCCTCTATGGATAGGTGTGGAAGGCGAAGAGTCACAAAGAAGTCCAAGTGACTTTGGAGGATGAATCCAAGGGTCACCTCATTGTATTATAAATGTACATCATATCAATGGTAATAGACAACTAATGCTTATCTTTCCCTTTGTGTGTGTTTAGTTTCTCCTACACCATGTGTGTGTTTAACAGATCTGCCAACTGGATGTTGATATCTCTGCACTATTTTTATTTTGAATTATTTCTACCCTGGAAGATGATGGCAAAGATGTTTCTTTTGTATGTGTTTTAGGTGCATCATCCCTGATAACAATCTCCATTTCAATTGTCTCTAACTACTCTATTACTGGGTTTAGCTTTGTTTTCTTTCTGTACATAAGCTTGAATTTATTATCATATGTAGCTTCTGGTAAATAAGAGCGTTATTCTCTAGAAATTTTTGAATTCCTATCCTATGGATTTGGAGTAAGAAGGATGGAACTAGTATCAAGCTACTCCTCCACCTCCTGTAGAGTGTTTTCCAACCACTTTGATTGGTTGGAATATTTCACAATCTCAGGCTTAGATTCGTGGATGAAGGGGGTGAGTTTAGACTTTATTCTTAATTTTCTTATGAAACCCAAGGGGTCATATGATCATTTGAAACTGTTGTTGAAATTTAACTCTTGTAGGCATCTATCTGCTTCCTTTCCAGCATTCCTACTATTGCATATAAAGGGCCCTAGTTGGTTTTTTATCTTGAACTGGGTTTTCTTTTTGGCTGAAAGGAAATTTATCTCATCAGAATTCAAGATCTGTCTAATGTACTCTAAGGCAAATATCCTCATTGCGAGGTATTTGGGAATCTTGTAAGGGAGTAGTTGGCTTCCATACACTCTGATCTCTGTGTGATTCTGGTATAAATACTGGTATCCTGTCTTGCTCTGGTCAGAAAACTGTATAAATTTTCTGATTTCATCACTGATTCTGGGTTGAATGTTGTTGCTAATAATATTAACCACTGGGTATACAAAAGAATAAATAAATTATTTGAAACTAAATTCATTGGAATCCTTTCTGATCAAGGATGCCCAAAAGATTACAGAGTAGGGATTACTATCAGTGTCCAATTTTTGTAGGTTAATTGTAAACCTTTCTGACTGAAAATATATGAACAAAAGAAATAATACTGAGGAGTATTTTAACAATCCTTGTTTTGGCATTTTGATCAGTTGATCATGCATAGTATCTGCCAGGAATTGGCCAAATTTGAAAAGTATAGATGTAGGATGGCTTGGGAAAAAGGTAGAGAGGAAGGCAAGAATGGATCCATCTACCCACTCATCAGTAAAATATCCTAGGATACAGGACAACATGGTCACAATTTGTTTGGTTCATCTGGGAACATGGTAGAAGAGTATGGTGGGTTGTTTTTAAGAATTTTCACTGATTCGGGGAGGAAAGTATGAAAGATTTGAGACCTTTTAGGAAAATCTAGCTTTAGGTAAAGCTCAGTAAGGGTTTCAATGGAGAAAGGCACTCCCTCTGGTTGTGATGGAATATGAAACATTTGGTGAATGGATTGAGCAGTGATAGTAATTAGGATTTCTTGATCAGGGGTGAATATGGCTCTTTCATTTGGAAAATAGTTGAGTTTGCAAAGTCTGATGACTTCAAGGAACTGGTAGGTATGTGGAAATGTGTATTTTGGAAGGTTAGAGTTCCACAGATGTATATCAGCTGCTTGATTAGCAAACTTGTCATGGCTCCAGCAATGAAGCTCCAAGAGATTGCTGTCAGTGACTGTGTCTACTATTTTAAAGTCTTTATCATCCAGTGGAGTATGGTCGATATCTAGTAGGGGTGGTTGCAGAGGGTTTACAGTTTGGATGTTTTTGGAAGCCATCAATTTGATTCAATTTATTAATAAATTTTATTATTTGATGGTGTAAAGTATTTAGGATTACCTGGAATACTAAAAATTTGATTTTAGAAGGGGTACGAGTAGTAGTAGGCGTCAATTCTGGTTGGCAATGTCTTTTCCGAAATTTCGCAAAGATATGGAAATGAACGAAATAGTGGGGTTTTATATTTTTGAGACTTGGTGGTTTATTGCATGGTGAAGGGGTGGTTTGGTGTTAGGTCCCTATATTACTAGTATAGTCCCTTATTTTTGTTAGTGTAACCCCTTATTGTCATTGTTGTACCCTTGTAACCCCAATATTGTTATTATTGTGCCCTTACATTATTATTGTTAGGTCGGTTAGGATTATATTGTGGCCCCATGGACTCCTATATATATAAGAAGGTTTTTTCATTTGTATCATCCAAGAATTGTTCATTTATGTAATGTAAAGGAGGTTTCCCCCTCGAAGTGGCTTATTTCTAAGGAATTGATCTCTCTTTTCTTCTATTTTTGGAGCTGGTTTCATAACATTTGGTGTTAGAGCCTTTGGATTCTAGGGTTTCGCTACTCCAAATAGGTCATCATGGATTTTTTCTATAACTTTGCATCTATGAAATTTCAGAAGAAAAAATTTTAACAGAGAGAAGTCGAAATCTTGAGGAACGACGTGTAAAAATTTCACATCTTTGTTTGCAATATTTTCAAAGATATGATCTGTGGAAGTTAGGGTCTTTTCAGGCTCTCAAATTTCACCTAAAACATGTCATCATGGAATTTGTGCTATAACTTCTTTTCTACGAAGGTTCAAAAGCATAAATGTTTACAGAGGGAAGTTGAAATCTTGAGGAAGCTCTTGTAAAAATTTCAAATCTTGGTTTGCAATATTTGCGGAGATAGGATCTGTGGAAGTTAGGGTTTTTTCAGGCTCCCTAATTTCATCTCAAAGATGTGACGATGGGAAAATCGTCATAAATCTCTCTCTGAGCGTCGTATTGAAATTCTGTAAAAAGTGTTTGCAATTACACGAACTGTAGTTTACTGTGGAGAAATTTCAGAGCTAAAGGAGGAAAAAGTGACATGTGGCACGTCGTACAAGTTCACTCTACTAAACCAGTCCATAATTAGGTCATTTTGGGAGATTGGGAATAACTTTTCCTTGAAGAATCCAAACCAGGTCAGACTTGTGGCATTCCAAAGAATATTCAGAGGGCTACCACAGGGCCAAATTTTAGATATTGAAGATATGAAATCACATATATAATTTAGTTTCAATATCGAGCTCCTCAAATGCAAGAAAAAGGTGTGTATTTTTTTTTTCGAATTACATAAGTCTTGTGTGAAAAATCTATTTGAAGTGATTCCAAGGGCATATTGAAGCACATATATCAATATTGGGTTCTCAAATTCCACCTAAAAATAATTCAACACCCATTAAGCCTTCAAAAGGCTCAACTATGACTCATGAAGAGGAAGAAGCACAACATGACATACCAAATTTACAAGAGCAAGTGCACCAAATTTTTCTCTCACAAAGAGCAACAAAAAATGAAATGGAAGTTTTGAAGAAAGGTGTGGAAGCTAAGATGGATGGTTTGAAAAAAGTCGTGGAAGCTAATATGGATGGCATGGAAGATAATATGGATGACATGGAAGCTAAGATCGATGAAAAAATGAAAGACAACATGGAATACATGAAGAATGATCTAAAATTAGACATGGAAGGTTTGATGACAAGGTTAATACAAGAAATGATTCCTAATGGCGGAAATATAGTAGAGGGAACTCATGATGAGAAAAAAATAAATGTTAATTGTGATTTCATAAACACTAATGTTGGATTTAAGAACCACTAGATTCCAAATATGGATATGAGGAAGTTTGATGGCAAGGATCCCGTAACATGGATACTACAGATGGAGCAATATTTTGATCTCAATAATGTGCAACACACACAAAAGGTACGTATTGCAACTTTACATTTAGAACAAAACACATTTTTATGGTATCGATGGCTTTACTCCCGTAAAAATAATGTCACTTGGTCTATTTTTACAGAGGAAATGATAGCACACTATGAGGATACAAAGAGCAATACCTTCTTTAGCCAATTGATAAATCTCAAACAAAATGGTTTGGTGGTGGAGCACATCGACGACTTCCAAAAATTGAATATAAGGGTAACTGATATTCTAGAGGAACACAGGATTGATGTCTTCATAGGGACTTTAAAAGATAACATCCAACATGAAATTTGCGTTTGGGAACCTGATTCATTGGAGAAGGCATTCAGGTTGGAAAGAAAAATTGAATGTAAAATTATGGCGACAAGGAAGCGTACCACTCACATCTATAAAGATGGAAGTGTTGCTACTCCTAGAATTCCACAACTTAGAAGGCTGTCACCACAAAAATTGGAAGAAAAAAGAGCAAAAGGGCTTTGCTACAGTTGTGATAGAAAATACACTAAAGGTCATAAGTGTGCTGAGAAGAAATTATTTTACATAGATTGTGAAGAGGAGGAAGAAAATGAACAAGAAACTTCAAAAGAAGAGGATATACACCAGGAAACAGCCCTAGAAGAAGAAGAAATGAGTATGACCATATCGTGTAATGCATTGGTATAAATTGCCACTCCTCAAACTCTCAAGATAGAAGGACATATCAAGAAGAAAAAGGTAATAGTGTTGATTGATTCGGGTAGTACCCATAATTTTATTCATTGTAAGATAGCCAAGGAATTGATTTTTTTTCTATACCCAGCACCAAAATGTTAAGTGATGGTTACAAATGGAGGAACTATAAATTGCTCTAGAAAATGCCATAATATCAAGCTAACCATGTGGGAATATGTATTGAATAGTCCAATGCTTTCCATTCTAATGAGAAGTGTTGATGTTGTACTAGCAATACAACGGTTACAATCTTTGGGGACGATCGCTTTTAATTTTCAAAAAATTTTCTTGAATATTTTTTCGGAAGGAAAGGAAATTGAATTACAGGGTATCGCAGGGAAGCCAGGAAAGATAAGAAGATCTAATGTCTTGAAAAAGCTTCTGAAGAAATAATAATGAGGCGTAATTGCACAATTATTCTCACCAGAAGTTCCAACATCAAAATCATATATTTCTATAGATCTCCAAAAAGTCTTGGACAATCATTCCAATGTGTTTGAAACTCCCAAAGGACTCCCACCTATTCGTGATCATAATCATGCTATTCATTTTATTCCAGGAAGTTCTCCTCCAAACATCAGGCCTTACAGATATCCTTATGTCCAAAAGAGTGAAATTGAACGTATGATTGTAGAAATGTTAGAGGCTGGTATAATTCAACCTAGTCAAAGTTCTTTCTCTGCTCCAGTAGTATTGGTGCACAATAAGGATGGATCATGGTGTATGTGTCCAGATTATAGGGAGCTCAATAAGCTCACTATTAAAGATAAATTTCCCATTCCTGTGATTGATTAATTATTTGAGGAATTACATGGAGCATTTTATTTTACCAAGTTGGATCATCGTTCAGGATATCATAAAATTAGAATGAAGACTGAAGATATTCCGAAAACAACATTTCGAACTCATGAGGGTCATTAATATTTTTCGGTCATGCCTTTTGGCCTTTCCAATGCACCTTCTACATTTCAAGGGTTGATGAATTCCATTTTCAAACCCTTCCTTAGAAAATTTGTGCTAGTATTTTTTGATGACATACTAATCTACAACAGGTCTTGGAAGGATCATGTTCAACATGTTGACAGGGTGCTCGAACTATTGGAGGAGAAAAGATTATATGAAAAACATCAAAATGTTTCTTTGGAGTACAAGAGATGGAATATCTGGGTCATATTGTATCTCACAAGGGTGTTAAGGTAGACCCTAAAAAAATTAAAGCCATTAAGGAATGGAAAGTCCCCACAATCATAAAGTAGTTGCGCGGATTTCTTAGGTTAACAGGGTATTATCACAAGTTTGTTAAGAATTATGGGAGAATAGTAGCACCTCTAACAAAATTATTGAAGAAAGATGCATTTTCATGGACTCCTGAAGCAACTAAGGCCTTTGAACATATTAAAGAGGCAATGTTCCTAGCACTAGTATTAGCTACGCTAGACTTCACAAAAACCTTTATTGTGGAATGTGATGCCTCAGGAAATGGAATTGGTGATGTGTTAATGCAAGAAGGAAGGCCCATAGCTTTTGAAAGTCGTCCAATCAAAGGAAAGTATTTACAAAAAGCTATTTATGAGAAGGAATACTACATGCACTAAATAAATGATGACCTTACCTAATGGAAAGACACTTCAAGGTAAAAACTGATCATGATAGTCTTAAACACTTTTTGGAACAAAGACTATCTTCAGAAGAGTAGAAAAAATGGGTCACAAAGATGTTGGGTTATGACTTTGAAATCATATACAAAAAATGAAGCTAAATGTTGTTGCAGATGCACTCTCAAGAAAAGATGAGGAGGTGGAAGCATTGCTTTGTGCCATTTCTATTATCCAACCAGATTGGATAACCGAAGAAAGGGATGAATGGAAGAAGGACGAAGAAGTGTGGACGCTCATTCAAAAGTTGCAGCAAGATCCTAGCACATCTGATACATTTAGTTGGAAAAATGAGTCCTTATGGTACAAAGATTGCTTATAGATTTGCAAGAATTCCCAACTAAAACAAAAGATTATTTTGGAATTGCACACTTCTCTTTTAGGAGGACACTCTGGATTTTTAAAAACTTACCATAGGGTGAAGCAATAATTTTTTTGGGATGGACTTAAATCTGATATTCGAAATTTTATGGCAGATGTTTGGTTTTCCAGCAAAATAAAGTTGAGACAATTAAGACCTCGGGTCTTCTACAACCTTTATCCATTCCAAGTCAATGTTGGGAGGAGATTTCAATGGATTTTATCATAGGTTTACCTAAGTTCAAAGAAAAGAGTGTCATCATGGAGGTATTTGACAAACTTACCAATTATGCATACTTTTGTGCATTATCTCATCCATTTAAAACAAGTACGGTTGCTACTGCATTTACTGAAACAATTCAAAAGCTACATGGAAACCCGAAGATTATTGTAAGTGACAGAGATTCCATTTTTACTGGAAATTTTTGGACGATATTATTTTTTTGTTTGGGTACTCAACTAGCTCATAGCTCATCTTATCATCCTCAATCCGATGGTCAAATTGAGATAGTGAATAAATGTTTAGAAGGATATCTTCGTTGTTTTGTATATGATAAGCAAGCACAATGGGTCAAGTGGTTACCTCTCAGTAAATGGTGGTATAACACTTCCTTCCATACTACAGTAAAAATGACCCCATTTGTGGCACTTTCTGAATATCATCCACCATCCATCACATCTTCTTTAAGATAAAATTCTAAGGTTCAAGTAGTGGAAGATCACATCGAGCATCAACAAGAAGTTCTCCAACTCTTAAAGGATAATCTAAATTTGGCACAAAATCGAATGAAACAACAGGCATATCAACATTGCAGCGAGAAAATTTTTGATGTAGGAGATTGGGTATTTTTACGGCTACAACCATACAAACAAATGTCCCTCAAGCAAGCTAAGAAGAATAATAAATTATCGCCAAAGTACTATGGTCCTTACAAGGTGTTGCAAAGATTGGTACTATGGCATACAAATTGGAGCTTCCTGCTTCTTCGAGAGTGCATCCATTTTTCCATGTTTCATGCTTAAAGAAGGTTACAGAGGACAAAATTCCAGTTCAAACAATATTGCCAGAACTTTATGAGGAAGGAAAAATCATATTGGAACCCGAATAAGTAATGGAAACAAGAACTCGACAACTACTAAATCGATCAATTTCAGAGTATCTCATCAAATGGAAGAGCTTACCCACTGAAGATTCTACATGGGCGGATGAGAATTTTATACAAAAACACCTAGAACTACTCAAGTGTTGAGGACAACACTTTTTTGAAGGAGATGTGAATGTTAGGTCCCTATATTACTATTATAGTCCCTTATTGTTGTTAGTGTAACCCCCTTATTGTTATTTTTGTACCCCTGTAACTCAAATATTGTTATTATTGTTCCCTTACATTATTATTGTTAGGTTGGATAAGATTATATTGTGGCCCCATGGACTCCTATATATAGAAGGAGGTTTTTTCATTTGTATCATCCAAGAATTGTTCATTTATGTGAAGTAAAGGAGGTTTCCCCCTCAAAGTGGCTAATTTCTAAGGCTTTTATCTCTCTTTTCTTCTATTTTTGGAGCTGGTTTCATAACATTTGGTGGTTTGGGATGAGGGGGTGCGATAAAACCATGAGGTGACGCATGGCATGGGAGCGAAAAGAGAAAGCAATCCATTTCACACTCCCCCCCCCCCTTGGTTTTAAACATTGAATGTCGGGGGGTTTCAAAAAAGGTTGTGGGACGTACGATATGCCTGGTGCTAATCAGATGGCTGGCAGGGTTTCTGATTTTCATAGGAGGTGGGGTCAGGTAATATTTCGCGTGGAGGAATAAAATGAAAGTGGGGTCGAGAAATTATTTAGGCGGAGGTGTAAAATGAAAAGCGGGGTCGTGAAATATATTAAGCGGGAGGGGCTAAGTCAAAGTGGGGACGATTAATATTTTTTTGCTTTTAGACTTTGAAAAAGTGGGTTTTTTCCATTTTTATAAAAACATAAAGTTTTATTTAAGGGGGAAATGGGGTTTTCAAAGGGAAAAGATATTTTTAGCAAGGGGAAGGGAGTTAGAAAAATGTTTTGAAGTTTTAGGAAGGGAAAAGGTTAAGGGATGGGGCTTTTTTTAGAACTGGGAAGGGGAAATTAGTTTCCAAGAGGGGAAAAGGGCTAGGGTAAGGGGGAATGAAGAGGGAAAATATATTTTAGCAATGGGAAGGGTTAGAAAGATATTTTTTGATAATGGATAAGCATAATGATGCTTATATAACTTTTTAAAAGTATTATACCTACCGTTTTATTCATGCTAACATTTTTCCTTTCTTTTATTGGGTGCATTTTGTTAGTGTTAGTCTGGTCATACTGCCATCAGTGATCAAAATTGCTCTTTTGCATTTGCATATTAGGAGTCCCATACCATAAATTTTCACCATTCCATTAGGTCGTGGATTCATTGATAGTAGTGGTATTTCATCAATTTTCCCTCATGTAATACTTGCTGATTCTCCTCTCAATGGTCTTTGGTCATGAATCATTCTCACTCCCAATCCATATTATTAGGTCATAGGGTTGGTCTCATTAGGTTCTATGGTATCACCATGGTCGAAATTAATGAGTCAAGTGTCAATAAATTTCAGCAAGGTCATGAGGAGGTCTAATAAACTCAAAGTCACAACACCTGGGAAGATCAAAGAAATGTTTTATTTAGCTTGATGTAATTTTCACCTCAAAACCATGTTTTGAGGTGAAAACATGATACTTTTCCTTTATTATCATTTTTTATGTAATTTTATGTCATCATATGTAATAAGTCACACTTCAGAAGCTGCTATCTCCACAAAGCCACCACCCCACCTTTAAAAAAGGTTTTCCACAGTAGTTTCAATATAAAATCATGTTCTAAGTATGTCCATTAGAAAGAGCCCGGAAAGAGCTTTCCAACGGTATATTATACTCTCAAAATTGACTCTTGGATTGAAATTTATGCCTAAGTGAAAGAAGGTCCCCTATAGCCTAACCCTTCCCCTTTTCCCATTTTATTCTTACACTTTATTTCATAAAAAAATTGAAGTTTTACTTTATAAACCCCCCTTTTCCCCCTATCCGATGGCATAATCGCATTCCCAAAGTTCCTTTGACCCAAAAACTCCGATGCGATTAAGTTACCCCTTTTCTTCATTTTTTTTCCCTTAAACTTTATAATATAATTTTGAAGTTTTCATACTATAAAACCCCTTTTCTTTGATCTGATCGACCCTTCCTGATTGTAAAACCTCCGATGCGATTGATCGCATTGCAAAGTTCAAGGGCTGCTTATTGTAATATGTTGGATCGAATATTTACAATCCGATTGCCCAATCACACCTCCCATTCCGATCGCAATCGCAACATTTAAACTGCGCATCCCGATTGACCCATCCGATCACAAAATCACTGATGTGATTGATCCCGCCCGATTGCATCCCAACCGTCGATCCGCCCATTTGAATGGATGGCCCACAGCCAATCGCTCCATCGCAATCGGTGAAATCCCTGCTCCCCTCCTGATTTCCAATTGCGATTACCCTGCGAGTCCCACCATAAAGTTTCCGCCCCACTTCATTCAAAAAGGGTTTTCCCATTTTTTAAGTGCGGAAATTCATCTTTAAAACATTTCTTAAGTCTTTCATCGCAAAAATTTTTATCGCATGTTTCATTTTCTCCGCCATGTGTTACACCCGATCTCCGATTGCGATTGGGATTCCCCCATTTCCCTTATACACTATCGCATCGCCCATTCTCCATCACATTGCAAATATTCCATTTAGCACTTAAAACCTGCTTCCCCTTTCCTCCGATCTCCGATTGCGATTGCGCTACACCCCCGGTCCCACCTTGATTCCTTCCCCCTTTTCAAATGAAATTTGGTCTTTTGCCCTTTGTAAAAAGCGAAAAACCATTTTTCGTTTGTTTTAAAGGGATTTCTCCAATCAGATGCTACTTTTCCTTGTTCATCCCCACTTTTCTATTGTATTACCCCATCGCATTATTCCAATCAAATCGGAGTTTTATGCCCCATTCCAATATACCTATTCCTTTCCTGCTCCAATCCTCGATTGCGATTGCATCATCACATCGCATATATCCAAATCTCTCTATTCCAAAACACTTCCCCTCTTCCGATTGCGATTGCGATTCGGGCCCACATCCCTTTCCCTTCGCTCTTTCTCATTCAAAATGAGTCTTTTTCTTCATTTAAGGCATAATTTCACTTTTATGGTTTCAAAATCATTTTCATTAAAAGGTCGACTTTCTTCAAGAGAGTAATAACAGAGGAAAATAGTCAAAGGGCCGAGAACCAAATACAAACACAGAATCATCACGGTTTCTTTAGCAACGATTTAAAAGGGATTGGTTCTGCAGGTTTCTTCTTCTCATTAGTTGGATGTAACAGCGAAAATCTTCTGATGGTTAAAAAAGTATTGTTTCTCCTCCTTTTCAGGGGTAGTTTGTTGGTCTCTTTCCTATGTTCGGATTTCAGTTCTGAGCTGGTAAAACATATCCTCTTTCTGTGGATCTACTTCCCTCATATTTCTGTCTATTTAATGTAATTTTTAGTCATTAGTAAAAGGTCAGTAAGTTAGTAATCAGTAGGGGAAATAGTGTGGAATATTTGGAAATCACTGAGGACACTCTGTGCTCCACTTGTAACAGTTTGACAAGGAATTAATAAGAAATGCAACTCTGATTTGTGGGTTCCATGTGGTATGAATTTTAGCATTTCTTCTTCCCTTTGTGTTCATATGTAAATTTTTTATGTTCACCATTCATTCATAAACATCTCTGGTTGAATTCTTTCAAGATAGATAGATAGAATCCATTTTTAATGCTCTGCCTTGGGAAATCATTCAATATTTTGTGTTTTCTTCTGTTTGAAAAGGATCCATCTCTTATGCCCTTTTCAGCTCCTCACCAGTCTTAACATCCCATCATTATTTAAATTTAATTGCTGAAATTCCTGCCTACCTTGCCCCGTGAAATACCCTGTATCTCTGGTTTAATTCCCCAGTTTCAAACTGTCCCATCTGTTCCATACAACCCTAAAATTCATTTAAAACATTTCCCATCATTATACCTAGCCTAAAATTAGTTTAATTTTATACTTCATTGAATATCGTTTCACGGAGAGAGCCCTCTCTTGACCTTGTAGGGCTAGCTACAAGGCTGAGCATGGTTTGAGGTTACCCTGATTTGCCTTTTTCAGCCTGAGGACCAAATTAGGTGATAACATTTCTGGCGTCGCTGCCGGGGATGAGGTGATAGATCTTCTCCGGGAAATATTGTTCAAGTTGCAGATCTGATTGCTGATGGTGGACAGTAGTCAGACACATATGAAGGCTGAAATCATCTACCTGATGAATCCATTGTTCAAAATCCCAAGTTTCAAAGTATTTATGGTGGCTCCATCGGCTAAATGAAGGACTCAACTATTGCTTCTATTTGTTCAAGGTATTCATGTATTGATTTTTCTAATCTTCCTGGTTTTCCTAATCAATTACCAAAGGATGCATATATTTTGAGTAATGGCCCTAAATTCAATGGGGAAGATTTGGCTTCGACTCTTGAACATGTAGCAAATTTTAAAACATTTGTAGAATCTCTTAGAGTAAAAAAAGAGGATGTTTTTATCAAATTGTTCAATGATTCCTTTCAAGGAAAATGTAGACAACGGATTGAAAATTTGCTTGTAAGATCTATTAAGTCATTTGTAGAGTTGTGGCGTATCTTTCTGGAAACATGGATGGAGAAAGAGGAAGAATTCAAAATAGAGGTGCCCTCTATTCAAGGCATTAGAGAATGGGAACACTAGAGAATTTGGCGGAAATTCCGACGGCCAATTCGTCGCTATTCCGACACATATTCGTCGCAAGAGCGACAGTTCAAGGGCGGACAAACCGTGGTTTCTCATGCCGTCGCCGTTCCGACGCAAGTAAAAAGTGTCGCACTATCGACACTTATTGCGACGTTCCGAACATGCGTCACTCTTCCGACGTCTCACAAACCGTCGCGGCTCCGACGTTTTAAACGTCGTTCTTCCGACGCTCATAAACCGTCGCAGTTCCGACTAAACGTGGTCCGACGTTTTGGCGTCGCTCTTCCGACGCTTGTAAACTGTCGCAATTCCGACTAAACGTGGTCCGACGTTTTGGACGTCACTCTTCCGACGTCCGGAAGATGTCGTAATTCCGACGATATGTGGTCCGACGTTTGGAACGTCGCTCTTCCGACGTTTTCATACTGTCTCTCTTCCGACGTTTCTGGGTTGTCGCAGTTCCGACGTCTACAAGGCGTCGGTAGACCGACGGAGGGTTCAATTTTTTTAAAAAAAATTAAAATTTTAAAAGACGAGAAACGTTGTTTTGAAGATATTATATGAAGTAAAACAGTCCATGAAAGTGAAATAGCAGTATGTAGAATAGTAAAGCGACAGATAGAGTACCGACGTCCATTGTTCCAAATACAAATTAAAGTACCCAAAACCCTACAACAGTGAAGTAAAACAGTCCATGAAAGTGAAGATATTATATGAAGTAAAACAGTCCATGAAAGTGAAGATATTATATGAAATAAAATAGTCCATGAAAGTGAAGATATTATATGAAGTAAAACAGTCCATGAAAGTGAAGATATTATATGAAGTAAAACAGTCCATGAAAGTGAAATAGCAGTATGTAGAATAGTAAAGCAACAGATAGAGTACCGACGTCCATTGTTCCAAATACAAATTAAAGTACCCAAAACCCTACAATAGTGAAGTAAAACGGTCCATGAAAGTGAAGATATTATATGAAGTAAAACAGTCCATGAAAGTGAAGATATTATATGAAATAAAACAGTCCATGAAAGTGAAGATATTATATGAAGTAAAACAGTCCATGAAAGTGAAGATATTATATGAAGTAAAAAAGTCCATGAAAGTGAAGATATTATATGAAGTAAAACAGTCCATGAAAGTGAAGATATTATATGAAGTAAAACAGTCCATGAAAGTGAAGATATTATATGAAGTAAAACAGTCCATGAAAGTGAAGATATTATATGAAGTAAAACAATCCATGAAAGTGAAGATATTATATGAAGTAAAACAATCCATGAAAGTGAAATAGCAGTATGTAGAATAGTAAAGCAACAGATAGAGTACCGACGTCCATTGTTCCAAATACAAATTAAAGTACCCAAAACCCTACAACAGTGAAGTAAAACAGTCCATGAAAGTGAAATAGCAGTATGTAGAATAGTAAAGCGACAGATAGAGTACCGACGTCCATTGTTCCAAATACAAATTAAAGTACCCAAGACCCTACAACAGTGAAGTAAAACAGTCCATGAAAGTGAAATAACAGTATATGAAGTAAAACAGTCCATGAAAGTGAAATAGCAGTATGTAGAATAGTAAAGCAACAGATAGAGTACCGACGTCCATTGTTCCAAATACAAATTAAAGTACCCAAAACCCTGCAACAAAGAAAAACGCTAATCATAATCATGTGAGGAGTGTGATATGTCCAAAATATAAAAAGACCATTAGACCATATCAATAAACCAGCAATAAAGACCAGCATCGCTAGTTTTGAAGGCAGAGTGATAAACATTAATCAATTTTTTTTTTCACAAGAGAAAAAACGATGTTTTGAATATATTATATGAAGTAAAACAGTCCATGAAATCATTACATTTTCACATCTGAAGATTGGAACCCAAATATACATCCAGAAAAGTGGAAGTCCCACCCCAGACAGTGATAGAAAAATACCCCATGTCACATACAGGGACTTGATATAAAACCCAGTAACGGTCCACATGGAGATTATCGACAAATCTGAGAAAGCATCCAAATATGCCCGGGGCATCTATAAGAAAGTGAAATAGCAGTATGTAGAATAGTAAAACAACAGATAGAGTACTGACGTCCATTGTTCCAAATACAAATTAAAGTACCCAAAATCCTTGAACAGAGAAAAACGCTAATCATGTGAGTGTGATATGTCCAAAATATAAAAAGACTATCAGACCATATCAATAAACCAGCAACATAGACCAGCATCGCTAGTTTTGAAGGCAGAGTGATAAACATTAATCATTTTTTTTTTCACAAGAGAAAAAACGATGCTTTCAATATATTGTATGAAGTAAAACAGTCCATGAAGTCATTACATTTTCACATCTTAAGATTGGAACCCAAATATCCATCCAGAAAAGTGGAAGTCCCACCCCAGACAATGATAGAAAAATACCCCATGTCACATACAGGGACTTGATATAAAACCCATTAACGGTCCACATGGAGATTATCGACAATCTGAGAAAGCATCCAAATATGCCCGAGGCATCTATAAGAAAGTGAAATAGCAGTATGTAGAATAGTAAAGCAACAGATAGAGTACCGACGTCCATTGTTCCAAATACAAATTAAAGTACCCAAAATCCTGCAACAGAGAAAAACGCTAATCATGTGAGGAGTGTGATATGGTGTGATATGTCCAAAATATAAAAAGACCATCGGACCATATCAATAAACCAGCAACATAGACCAGCATCGCTAGTTTTGAAGGCAGAGTGATAAACATTAATCATTTTTTTTTCACAAGAGAAAAAACGATGTTTTGAATATATTGTATGAAGTAAAACAGTCCATCAAGTCATTACATTTTCACATCTTAAGATTGGAACCCAAATATCCATCCAGTGTCCAAAATATAAAAAGACTATCGGACCATATCAATAAACCAGCAACATAGACCAGCATCGCTAGTTTTGAAGGCAAAGTGATAAACATTAATCATTTTTTTTTTCACAAGAGAAAAAACAATGTTTTCAATATATTGTATGAAGTAAAACAGTCCATGAAGTCATTACATTTTCACATCTTAAGATTGGAACCCAAATATCCATCCAGAAAAGTGGAAGTCCCACCCCAGATAATGATAGAAAAATACCCCATGTCACATACAGCGACTTGATATAAAACCCAGTAACGGTCCACATGGAGATTATCGACAATCTGAGAAAGCATCCAAATATGCCCAAGGCATATATAAGAAAGTGAAATAGCAGTATGTAGAATAGTAAAGCAACAGATAGAGTACGTACCGACGTCCATTGTTCCAAATACAAATTAAAGTACCCAAAATCCTTGAACAGAGAAAAACGCTAATCATGTGAGGAGTGTGATATGTCCAAATATAAAAAGACCATCAGACCATATCAATAAACCAGCAACATAGACCAGCATCGCTAGTTTTGAAGGCAGAGTGATAAACATTAATCATTTTTTTTTCACAAGAGAAAAAATGTTGTTTTGAATATATTATATGAAGTAAAACAGTCCATGAAGTCATTACATTTTCACATCCGAAGATTGGAACCCAAATATCCATCCAGAAAAGTGGAAGTCCCACCCCAGACAATGATAGAAAAATACCCCATGTCACATACAGGGACATGATATAAAACCCAGTAACGGTCCATATGGAGATTATCGACAATCTGAGAAAGCATCCAAATATGCCCGAGGCATCTATAAGAAAGTGAAATAGCAGTATGTAGAATAGTAAAGCAACATATAGAGTACCGACGTCCATTGTTCCAAATACAAATTAAAGTACCCAAAATCCTTGAACAGATCAAGAAAAACGCTAATCATGTGAGAATTCAAAGTAAAGTTAATCTATTAACATTGCGAATAAAATTACACCGAAGTCAAAAACATTGCCCGGCCATACTCATGGCAAATTTGTCATCAAAAAATCAAAAAATTAAGAAGACTGCCCTCATACGGGGAAACCAGTCTTGAACGTTTAATTTACAGAATTCAAAAATATTACTTAAAGGTCCAGCACAATAAAATAAACTAAAAGC
>CM076578.1:204060250-204149259 GCA_034641835.2 Pinus albicaulis | reverse complement strand
ACATATCCAACACATATTCCAAAGATGGATATGAGGAAGTTTGATGGCAAGGATCCTGTAACATGGATACTAGAGAGGGAGCAATATTTTGATCTCAATAATATGAAAAACACACAATAGGTATGTTGGAAATATGATGGAAACCTACTTGATGAAGTTCTCCTTGATGGAATTCTACTTGATGAGTTGCCTATGATAAGCAACCTATTTGTTAAAGATGTAAGAGTGATGAATCTACATATCAGTTCAGATGTGACAGAGAAAATAATTCTAGCAAGTTCCAGAGGAATGATAAATATAATATGTCATAATTTATACGCAGGTTTGTAAAGGCCAAGTCGCGCATGTACGTGGATAATTATGTCCCAAGTCGAGTATGCCTATTTTTGGTCCAAATTTATAATACCAGGGGGATTTGCCATGGTATTAACCCATAGTATTGATCATTGTATTATCTATTTGATTCTGTCCAGGATTACCATCAGCAGTTGAGTGGTTTTGACTCATGGTATTGGTAAAAGCTAAATCTATTTAAGGAGAAGAAGATCATAGTGCAAGGTGTGCATGAGTAAGGGTTTTTATTGAACACAATTCTCTAAGGAATATCTTTATGGATGAACTCTTCTTTTAATTGATAGATCTGAATTTGTGATGCACCCATGGATATAAACATGGTTCAAGATTTCTAGATCTGAAGATGATGAATCTCTAGTATGATCTACAGAAGAAATGATAAAGAACTAGTGCAAGTATGCTGAAGAAAATGAAGAAATCTGTGTAATTTTTATAGATCTGGTCTATTTTGCAAAATTTACATTTACAGATCTATACGCAGGTTGGTCTCAGTAAAAGCTCGTATATACCCGGGTTCGCTTCATGAAAAGCGCATATGAAAATTATGGTTTTCTGAAGATTAGTATACAGAAAAGTATATGCAGGTTGGTGTGCAGAAAAGCATGAAGAAAAGTAGCATATGCTATTTGAATTAATGATTGTTCAGGGTAGATTTTGTATCTGCATATCTATTCTGAAGTCTAGGTTATTTCTGAAGTTTTGGTTATAGTGTTTTCACTATTCTAAATTGAAGTATTGGGCAAGGTTTTTGATTGTTGATATATGGTTGTGTTGACGTTGTTTGATCCAGTATGAAAATTAATGAAACATGGTTTGTTGTGGGTCTGAGGGTTGAAGGCTTCAGTATGGAAGTAGAAGCTTCCTGCTAATAGAAGTTGGTGTCATGTTCAGGGAGTTGAAGCTCCCTTCTAGGAGTGGCTAGTAAACGAGAAGAAAGGGGGTTGGAGCTCCCTTCCAGTAGCAGCTGGTAAAAGAGTGAAGGTTGTAGCCTTCTATAGGTAGAAGCCTGCATACTGATATGATTCTGCATTAGTACAATGTTGTAATTAGTTTTCCATATAATAAATATTGAAGATAGAGACGACAACAGTGGTGGTATTCTCCTGAATTGGGTTTCCACCTTAAATATTGGTATTCATGTGTGTTCCACTTGTATGATGTTTCATACTGCTATTACTACACATATTTACTAATTATATAACCTGATGCATAATTGGTAAATATTATTTAAAGTCTTCTTCTGAGAAGCTTTCTAAACTAGAAATTTATATCAGTATACGTGAGTTTCTTTCAGCATATCCGCATGTATATGTGACTTTGATTCATAAAATCTGTGTATGCAATTCTACAAAAGAAAAGTTAAATTTATAGACATGAGCTCTAAATACTGATTCACCCCCCATCTCAATATTTTTCCCAACAATTGGTATCAGAGCAGGTCCTTCTGAAGAAGCTTAGCCGCTAGAAGGAAGATCAGACAAGATGAGAAATCAAGATAGGACAACATATATCAGGCCTCCACTCTTCAACATAAACAATTTAATCTTCTCGAAAAGACGGACAAAACCCTATCTTCAGTCTCTTGGAGCATATTCGTGGGATATTGTTGAAGGAGGTTATCAATATCCAGCCTGAGTTCCAATAGATGAAACGACAAGAAGGAACTATGAAACAAATGCAAAGGTGGTCAATGCACTATTGGGGAGTCTAACGAAATCAGAATTTGTCAAGGTCATGCAGTTGAATACAACAAAGGAAATATGCGACAAAATCATTCTAAGCTATGAAGGTGATGAAAAGGTAAAAAGTGCTAAACTCCAAACTCTCGGAATTCAATATGAAAATCTAAGGATCCATAATGAGGAGAGCATTTCTAGTTTATTTTTACGTCTAGATGATATTGTAAATCATATGAGAATTCTGGGTGAAACCACAACTAACACTACTCTAGTTGAAATTTTTTTAAGATCTCTAACTTCAAAATTTTAGTCAAAAGTGTCTGCTATTGAAGAGAAGAAGGATCTTCAAAGTCTTACTATTGTTCAACTTCATGTCATTCTAACTGCATGTGAAATGAGAAAAAGAGGATCATCTGAAGTCAAAGAAGTTGTCTTTAGAGCTTCTACAAAAGGAAAAAAAGTACAAGAAACAGAAGGATCAAGGTGTTGGGAAAAATAATGAGAGGGGGGGTGAATTAGTATTTTAGGCTGAACAATTTTTTTTCTTTCCTTTTCTTTCAAAACAACCATATGTTACAGTACTGCATTCAACATCTATGTCCAGATATCTTATTATGCTTTTACTTAGAGAAATGCATCAGATAAGCATTAAGCATGAACAGAAACAATAGAACAAACAATTAACCATGAACAACACATATGGACACCAGGATTTAAGGTGGAAACCCAATTCGGGAGAAAACCACCGCTGCTGTAATCTTAGTCTTCAATATTTTATTATAGAGAAAAACCTTACAATTTATGGGGCCAGCACTATACCAAAGACGTTGTGCATTCACCGTTGCATGTTACAACCTTCTCTCGCTTACTGTACCTCCCCGAAGGGTTACAACCCTCGATCGAAAGTCGAATCTTCAAAGCATCACCGGACCTCGTTTCATCAATTTTCAGACTGGATCATACAGCCGCAACCCCAGAATTTAGAAAATGTATGCATTCGACATCCCGTTAGAATTTCTGGATAAAAATTCTTCAACAGACATGCATTAGCTCTTCATTGATTCTTCTATAGAATGAATCCCAGATTCATTCTTTCGATGGGTGCTACATGGACTCAGATTTATCAGTTAAGCATGTCATCTGTCCATACATATATTCCTTAGAAGAATTCGCTCTTCTTTCGCGCTAGACTCTCTCACCTCTATCTCCTTTCGAATAATGATATTTTCCCTTTATATAGTTTTCACCTTTCTCAATACCATGAGTCTAAGACCACTCAACCGCTAATGGTATTCCTCTGTCAATATTCCCTTTAGTTTATCCCCGGGGCTTTTCAAATTCTTTTTAATTTATTTCATTTAAACGAGAAAATTCAAATTATCTATGTGCACCAAGCCTTTAACCCTTCGGATTTTATAAACAATATCCAATGCATTTCCATATGCAAGTGTCTTGTTGATGTGGTGAGTTCCGCAAGCGGAACAGCCATACATCTCAATCGCTTTGTATTAATAATTGTGCCAAACAAATTTGAAACCCTAATCTTTGTTTCTGCCATATAATATTATAAACATTAACGAGCCATTGACTCATCAGTAATATATATATCCATATAACTTTTGGGTTCTTCAAATAATATTCAATCTTCGATTTCGGGCCCACATTGCAACTTACAACCGGCGGAAATAACATATGGCAGAAATGCGATATTGCGATCGTGTGATGTTGCGATCATGCGATGGTGTGATGATCGCATATCGCAAACAATAGAACTTGCGATGGCGTAGGGCAATGATTATAATATGCACTTTTGCAATTTTGCGCTGATCGCACATCGCAAATGGGAATTTTGCGATGGGCAATTTCTGAATCTGTAAACTTGCGCTCTTGCGAATTGCGCTCAAGTGGTAGGGACCACTTGTCCTGCCACATTCAAATATTTAAATTCTTTCCGTTGTTTAATCATACTTTCATAAGTTTTCTTCATACTTGGTTGTTGAAGGCTTAAATTCCCGAATTGACTGTCTTGAATAACTCTGCTCCTACGTAAATTAGATTTATGGGAATAACTTTGTTCCACTGTAAAGACGACTCTGCTCAACACCATAATCAACTCTCCTCTACAATTTGTGGCTGTGGCCCATGAAAATTAATTCATCCTTACATTTCTCCCATCCTTCTTGAATGCGTGTTGATGTTCACCAAAATTCTACTGCGCCTTTGTACTCTTCTCATTCTGTCTCTGCTCCTTCTGTTCGTCCTCTGTTCTTTTCTACTGACCTTTGCCAAATCCTTTGCCATCAATGACAATATTTCCAACATTATCCCCCTTTGGCATTGATGGCAATACTCTTCCTTTATAATACTCTTCTATTCATCTTGTAGAAGCCCTTCTTTGTGTTTCCTCCCCCTTTGACATCAATGGCAAAGGGTTGATCAAGATGTTTTGTACTACTATGCTCCCCCTGAGATCATGCTGCATTATTGAACATGGTATTGGCAGATTGCATCCTTTCCATATGACAACTGCTCCCCCTTAACCTGTGCATTTTGAACCTCTTCAACAGGAGCGTACCCCATTGAATCTTCTGAATTTTAAGAAGATCTGATGTTCTGCATAGTAGAGACTAATCCTAGCTTTTCTCTGAGATATTCAAACGCTTCCCTAGGTAAAGGTTTGGTAAATATATCAGCAACTTGTTCTTTGGAGGGAACATACTCCAACTTCACCTTTTGTTCAAGCACTTGTTCACGTAAGAAGTGATATTTGATGGGAATATGCTTGGTCTTGGAATGCATAACAGGATTATTTGAGATACTGATGGCACTTGTATTATCACACATAATGGATATAGGAGATGTGCATTTGATTTTAAAGTCTTGTAGTGTTTGCATCATCCAAAGAAGTTGAGTGCAACATGATGCGGCAACCACATATTCTGCTTCTGCTGTAGATAAGGCAATAGAGCTTTGCTTCTTACTAAACCAAGATACTAACCGGGGCCCCATAAAGAATGCACCACCACTAGTGCTTTTTCGATCATCAACACTTCCAGCCCAATCTACATCAGTGTATGCATGAAGAGTGAGATCAGCATTCTTTGGATACCATAGTCCTAATTCTTGAGTTCCCTGTAGATATTTGAATATTCTTTTCACAGCCTGAAGATGAGATTCTTTTGGATTGGCTTGAAATCGTCCAACAATCCCAACTGCATGCATCATGTCTGGTCTTGTCCCAGTGAGATAAAGTAGACTTCCTATCATAGATCTATATTCTGGTTGATTTACGGTTGGGGAATCATCATTAGAACTGAGATTGCATCTGGTTATCATTGGTGTACTAACAGGTTTGCAATCTTCCATGCCATACTTCTTCATATTTTCTTGAGATACTTTACTTGTGATAAGAATATACCATCTGTTTCTTGTTGCACTTGCAGGCCAAGAAAAAATGTTAGTTCCCCGAGCAAAGACATTTCAAATTCTTGCTGCATATTAGAAGCAAATTTCTGACTCATAGACTCTTTATTACTTCCAAAAATGATATCATCAACATATACAACCACAATCAACAGTTTGTCATTTTCAGTTTTTGTGTACAAGTTGCTATTAGCAGACCACTTTGAAAATCCTTTTTGATGAAGATATTTGTGAAGACGATAATACCATGCCCTTGGAGCTTGTTTGAGACCATATAGAGCCTTTTTAAGTTTACACACAAGTTTCTCATCATTTCCCAAAATGAATCCTTCTGGTTGTTCTATATAAACTTCTTCTTCTAAATCACCATTGAGAAAAGAAGATTTAACATCCATTTGATAAAATTTGATTTGTTGGAAGCTTGAAAATGCAAGAAACATTCTTATGGCTTCAAGTCTGGCTACAGGAGCAAAGGTTTCTTCAAAGTCTATACCTTCTTGTTGAGCATACCCTTTGCACACAAGTCTAGATTTATTTCTTATAATATCCCCATTCTCATTTAACTTGTTTTTGAATATTCATTTAGTTCCAATGACATTTTTGTCATGAGGCCTTGGTACTAAATCCCAAGTCTGATTCTTTTCAATTTGGTCAAGCTCTTCAATCATGGCTTGAATCCAACATTCATCTTTACTTTCTTGACTGAAATTGTGAGGTTCAACCGTGGACATAAATGCCAGATTGCTAGAAGATTCCACAAGAGTCCTTCTTGTTTGTACTCCTGATTCCTTTTCTCCCAAAATTTGAGATTTTGGATGATTCTTTTGAACATATCTAGATGGAGACTTTTCAGATAGCTCTTCTTCAGGTTCTTCACTGGGTGTACTGTTTGTATCATTACTATTTGATGTAGGAGGATATGTGTCTTCATCATCTTCATCTGTTGTTTGCTTTTCTTCTTTTGGGGCTGCAATAGACTCATCAACAACAACATCAACACATTCAACAATCTTTCGAAGTATTTTATTGTAACATTTATATGCCTTACTTCTAGAGGAGTAACCAAGAAATATTCCCTCATCAGCTCTGGGTTCAAACTTTCCAAGTTTTTCATCATTATTTTTTATAAAGCATTTTCTCCCAAAATTCTAAAATGCTTTATAGTGGGAGTATTACCATACCAGAGTTCATATGGAGTTTTATCACTATTTACACGAACATGTGCTTTCTTGAGAATGTTTGCTGCGGTATGTGCTGCTTCTCCCCAAAATGTGTCAAGTGTTCCAGAATCATCAAGCATAGCTCTAGCCATTTGTTGAATTGTTCTGTTCATTCTCTCTGCAACACCATTCTGTTGTGGAGTGCCGGCTACAGAGAACTATCTTTTTATGTCGTGTTGCTCACAGAATTCAAGAAATTCTTTGGATGTATATTCTCCTCCTCGATCAAATCTAAGACACTTGATTTTTAATTCTAATTCATTCTCCACTAGTGCTTTGAAAATCTGAAATTTCTCAAATGCTTCAACTTTGTGTTTAAGCAGCCCAATCCAACACATTCTAGAGAAATCATCAATGAATAAGATATAGTATTCTTCACCACGGGGTGACTTTTTCCTCATAGGTCCACATATATCAGTATGAATAAGTTCAAGAGGCTTACTTGATGATCCTTCCTTGGCATTAAATTGTACCCTGGTTTGCTTACCAAATTGGCAAGATTTGCATATGATATTTTCAGGTAGAGTAATATTGGGAAGATTACGAATAGCTTTAAGTCTACTTGATTTGTTGATTTGAGAGAAGCTCAGATGCCCCAACCTTCTATTCCATAGCCAATTTTCTGAAGATTTACTCAAATAACATTGTTCTTTGGGGTTCTTCAATATATACAGGTTGTTTGGAGTTCTTTTTCCTTTTATAATTGCTTTACCTGTATCAAGATCACGTACCAGACATTCTTTTTAACTAAAGACAACTTTAGTTCTTTGATCAAACATTTGACTTACACTTAACAAGTTGTGCTTTAATCCATCCACATACATGACTTCATTAGCTTTCACCTTATCCTTTAGGAAGACAGACCCTTTACCTTTAATTACCGCAAGAGTATCATTTCCAAATGTAACATTCTTCTCCTTTTCTAGAGCACTATATGCAAGAAGTTTGTCTTTATCACCTGTCATGTGTCTTGAGCATCCACTATCAATGTACCATTGGTTCTCTTCATCTTCTGCAAATAACGCTATGCCACAATTTTCAGCCTGTAACTCCTTCTTTTTCCATACTTTGGATCTAGAAGAAACATGTTCTTTTGGCTAAACTTTGCTCCTGCATTCAGATTCTTCATGGCCAAAGTTATTGCAATAATTGCATTCAACTTCATTTTGAAGAGGAGAAAAGTTGTTATAAGTATTCTTCTTTGCTTCAATATCAGTCATTTTCATTCTTGCTTCTCTTGTCATAATAGTTTTATATGCTACACATTGACTAGCTTTATGACCAAAATTGTGACATGAGAAACATTGTCCATTGAAGAAGAAATTTCTGCGATCATAAGATCTTCTAAATGAATTCATCTGTTGATTGTTTCTTTGAAAGACATTTCTGTTAGTGTTTCTTGAATTGAATTGATCATTCTTTACCTGTAAATATTCTTTATTCCCTTGCTGAGTGGCAGCATGTTGTAAACCAGCTGTAACTGCTTTTAGATAATTTGGTGCTGATGCTTAAAAAGACTCTCCAATATATCCAAGACCTGTCTTTATAAGAGGAGAACGTTGTACCTTGATAATCTCATCTAAGGTTTCAGACCCTTTAGAAAATCTAAGATTCAGAGTATTTACTTTCCCAAGTTCTTTTCTTAGATCTACTACTTCACATTCTAATTTCTCATTGTGTTTCTCTTTATCTTCAAGCTGAATTTTCAGAGTTTCTATGATTATTTTGCTCTCTTCTAAGCAAATTTTGAGTTTATTGTTTTCATTAAGAAAATCACTATCTTCTAGAGCATCCACAAAAGTATCCTCTTCTTCTCGAGATTAATTTTCAAATGCCATGAGAAGTCTCAGATCTTGTTCACCTTCTTCCTCACTATCAGATAACCCATCACTATCTTCATGAGTATAGTAACTCCTTTTAGAGCTAAAATGATTCTTAATCCTTTTTGCTACTTCCTTCCCTTTTTTATGTGTTTCTTTATAAGGACACTTAGCAGCATAATGACCAACTCTTCCACAATCAAAAAATTTTAAAGGAAGCTTACCTCTGAATCGTCCTGTGCCAAGTTGAAGTTTCTTTACGAAGTTTATCTCATCTTCTTCTGAGATATATCCTGATCCTTCTGTTATTTGTACTTCCTTTCCTTTTGTAGAAGTTCTAAAGTCTGCTTCTTTGACTTCAGATGGTCCTCCTCTTCTCATTTTATATGCAGTTAGTATGCCATGAAGTTGTACCACAGTAAGATTTTGAAGATCCTGCTTTTATTCAAGAGCTGAAACTTTTGACTCAAATTTCGTTGTTAGAGATCTTAAAATTTTCTCAACCAAAGTGGACTCAGTAATTGTTTCTCCCATATTTCTCATGCGATTTACAATATCATCCAGACGTAGAAAGAAATTTGCAATGCTTTATTCATTAAGAATTTTAAGATTCTCATATTGGATTCTGAGAGTTTGAAGTTTAGCACTTTTTACCTTTGCATCACCTTCATAGCTCAGAATGATTTTGTCCCATATTTCCTTTGCTGTATTCAGCTGCATGACTTTGACAAATTCTGATTCAGTTAGACTTCCTAATAAAGCATTGACCGCCTTTGCATTTGTTTCATGATTCTTTCTTTCCGTTGGATCCGTTGTTACTGCAGCTGGATATTGATATCCTTGTTCAACAACCGCCCATACCTCTACTCCCAGAGACTGAAGATAGGATCTCATCCTTGTTTTCTAGAAAATTAAATTGTTTCCATTAAATAGTGGAGGCCTGATAGAACCTATTCCATCTTGATTGCTCATCTTGCTTGATCTTCCTTCTAGCAGCTAAGATTTTTTAGAAGAACCTGCTCTGATACCAATTGTTGAGAAAAATACTGAGAGGGGGGGTGAATTAGTATTTTAGGCTGAACAATTTTTTTTCTTTCCTTTTCTTTCAAAACAACCATATGTTACAGTACTACATTCAACATGTATGTCCAGATATCTTATTATGCTTTTACTTAGAGAAATGCATCAGATAAGCATTAAGCATGAACAGAAACAATGGAACAAACCATTAACCATGAACAACACATATGGACACCAGGATTTAAGGTGGAAACCCAATTCGGGAGAAAACCACCGCTGCTGTAATCTTAGTCTTCAATATTTTATTATAGAGAAAACCTTTTACAATTTATGCTGGTGCAGACTCATACCAGCACACAGACACCCACCTGTAGAAGGTTACAACCTTCTCTCATTTACCAGCCTCTCCTGGAAGGGAGCTACAACCCCCTGACTGAAAGCTTCGACCTTCAGCACCACTGTGGACCTCGTTTCATCAATTTTCAGACTGGATCACACAGCCGCAACCCCAGACTTTAGAAAATGTATGCATTCGACATCCCGTTAGACTTTCTGGATAAAAATTCTTCAACAGACATGCATTAGCTCTTCATTGATTCTTCTATTTAATGAATCCCAGATTCATTCTTTCGATGGGTGCTACATGGACTCAGATTTATCAATTAAGCACGTCGTCTTTCCATACAGATATTCCTTAGAAGAATTCACTCTTCTTCCGCGCTAGACTCTCTCACCTCTATCTCCTTTCGAATAATGATCTTTGCCCTTTATATAGTTCTCGCCTTTCTCAATACCATGAGTCTAAGACCACTCAACCACTAATGGTATTCCTTTGTCAATATTCCCTTTAGTTTATCCCCGGGGCTTTTCAAATTCTTTTTAATTTTTTTGATTTAAACAAGAAAATTCAAATTATCTATGTGCGCCAAGCCTTTAACCCTTAGGATTTTATAAACAATATCCAATGCATTTCCATATGCAAGTGTCTTGTTGATGTGGTGAGTTCCGCAAGCGGAACAACCATACATCTCAATCGCTTTTTATTAATAATTGTGCCAAACAAATTTGAAACCCCAATATTTGTCTCCGCCATATAATATTATAAACATTAACGAGCCACTGACTCATCAGTAATATATATATATCCATATAACTTTTGGGTTCTTCAAATAATATTCAATCTTCGATTTCGGGCCCACATTGCAACTTACAACTGGCGGAAATAACATATGGCGGAAATGCGATATTGCGATCGTGTGATGTTGCGATCGCACGATGGCGCGATGATCACATATCGCAAACAACGGAACTTGCGATGGCGGAGGGCGATGATTATAATATGCGCTTTTGCGATTTTGTGCTAATCACACATCGCAAATGGGAATTTTGCGATGGGCAATTTCTGAATCTGTAAACTTGCACTCTTGCGAATTGCGCTCAAGTGGTAGGGACCACTTGTCCTACCACATTCAAAGATTTAAAGTCTTTCCGCTGTTTAATCATACTTTCATAAGTTTTCTTCATACTTGGTTGTTGAAGGCTTAAATTCCCGAATTGACTGTCTTGAATAACTCTGCTCCTCCGTAAATTAGATTTACGGGAATAAATTCGTTCCACTGTAAAGACAACTCTGCTCAACACCATAATCAACTCTCCTCTGCAATTTTTGGCCGCGGCCCATGACAATTAATTCATCCTTACATTTCTCCCATCCTTCTTGAATGCGTGTTGATGTTCACCAAAATTCTGTTGCGCCTTTGTACTCTTCTCATTCTGTCTCTGCTCCTTCTGTTCGTCCTCTGTTCTTTTCTACTGACCTTTGCCATCAATGACAATATTTCCAACACAGGGTATGTTTTAGAAGAATATTAGGTAAATTTTGTAAAAAATCTCCAACCTAGCACTGGAAGGTTCAGAGGTAAGCTTTCTTTCAAATTTTTTTCTTGTGGAAGAGTTGGTCATTATGCTGCTAAGTGTCCTCATAAAGAAACACATGAAAAAGGAAAGGAAGTTGCAAGAAGAAATAAGAATCGGTTTAGTACTAGAAAAAGTTACTATACTCATGAATATAGTGATAGGTTATTAGACAGTGAGGAAGAATCTGATCAAGATCTTAGACTTATCATGGAATTTGAAAAAGAGTCTAGGGAAGAAAAGGATACCCTTATGGATTCTCTAGAAGACAATGATTTTCTAGAAGAAATCAATCAGCTCAAAATATGTTTGGAAGAAAACAAAATATCGATAGAAACTCTAAAAAATCAGCTTGAAGAAAAGGAGAAACACAATGAGAAATTAGAATGTGAAATAGTAAGTCTAAGAAAAGAAATTGACAAAGTAAAGACTTTGAATCTTAGATTTGCTAAAGGATCTGAAACCTTAGATGAAATTTTCAAGGTACAACATTCTCCTCTTATGAAGACAGGTCTTTGATATGTCAGAGAATCTTCTTAGTCTTCAGCACCAAACTATCTAAAAGTAGCGACAGCTAGCCTACAACATTCTGCCACTCAGCAAGGAAAGAAATAAAATTTACAGGTAAAGCATGACCACCTCAATACAAAGAAAACTAACAGGAATACCTTTCAGAGAAATACCAATGAAAAGGTAAATACAAATACAAGGTTATATGATCGCATAAATTTCTTCTTCAAAGGACAGTGTTTCTCATGTCATAATTTTGGTCATAAAGTCGTTCAATGTGTTGCATACAAAACCATCATGACTAGAGAAGCAATAAAGAAAAGAATTGATAATGGAATAAAGAAGAATACATATAACAACTTTTCTCCTCTTCAAAATGAAATTGAATGTGCTTATTGCAATAACTTTGGTCATGAAGAATCTGAATGCAGGAGCAAACTTCAGCCAAAAGAGCATATACCTTCAATTTAAAAAGTATGGAGAAAGAAGGAATTATAGGTTGAGAAATGTGGCATATCTATATTTGCATAAGGAGAAGAAAATCAATGGTACATTGATAGTGGATGCTCAAAATACATGATAGGTGACAAAAATAAACATCTTGCATACAATTCTCTTCAAAGAGAAAAAAAAATTACTTTTGGAAATGATACTCCTACTGTCATTAAGGGAAAAGGTTCTGCTTTTCTAAAGGAAAAGGTGAAAGCTAACAATTTTATGTATGTGGATGGATTAAAGCATAACGTGTTAAGTGTAAGTCAAATGTGTGATCAAGGAACTGAAGTTGTCTTTAGCTCAAAAGAATGTGTGGTATGTGATCTTGATACAGGAAAATTTTTTATAAAAGGAAATAGAACAACAAGCAATTTGTAGGTATTGAAAAGATGTAAATAACAATGTTACTTAGGTAAATCTTCAAAAAAATTGTTATGGCATATAATATTGGGGCATTTGAGCTTCTCTCAAATAAAAAAATCTAGCGGACTCAAATTTTTTCATGATCTTCCAAATATTTCTCTGCCTGAGAGTACCATATACAAATCTTGCCAATTTGGTAAGAAAACTAGAGTGAAATTTAATGCCAAAGAATGATCAGCAAGTAAGCCTCTTGAACTCATTCATACTGATATATGTGGACCTATGAGAAAAAGGTCACGCTGTGGAGAAAAATACTATATTATGTTTGTTGACAATTTCTCTAGAATGTTTTGGATTGGGTTACTAAAACACAAAGATGAAGCATTTGAAAAATTTCAGATCTTCCAAGCACTGGTTGGAAATGAATTAGATCTAAAAATAAAGTGTCTTAGATCTAATCGAGGAGGTGAATATATACCAGATGAATTCTTTGATTTTTGTGAAAAACATGGCATAAAAAGATAGTTTTCGGTAGCTGGCACCCCACAGCAAAATGGCATAGCAGAAATAATGAGTAGAGCAGTTCAATAGATGGCTTGGGCTATTCTTGATGATTCAGGAACACTTGACACATTTTGGGGATAACCAGCACATATTGCGGTAAATATTCTTAACAAAGCACACGTTCATGTAAATAGTGATAAAACTCCATATGATCTCTGGTATGGTAATCTTCCCACTATAAAGAATTTTAAATTTTTTAGAAGAAAATGTTTTATTAAGAACAATGATGAAAAACTTGGCAAGTTTGAACCTAGGGCAGATGAAGGAATATTTCTCGGTTACTCTTCTAGAATTAAAGCATATAAATGCTACAATAAAATACTTCGGAATATTGTTGAATGCGTTGACATTGTAATTGATGAATCTCTCTCAACTCCAAAATAGTAAATACAAAAAACAAAGGAAAATGATGATGATGTATATCTTACTACATCTAATAGAGATAATATAGAAGGTGAACCCAATGAAGCAGAAGAAGAAGATCTATCTAAAAAGGCTCCATCTAGGTATGTTCAAAAAAATCATCCAGAATCTCAAATTTTGGGAGAAAAGGGATTAGGTTTCCAAACAAGAAGAACTCTTGTAAGGTCTACTAGCTATCTATCATTTTTATCCACCATTGAATCACAGAAAGTCAATCAAGCTAGCAAAGATGTAATGTTCCCAAATCATAACAGCTCGCAATCCATTGTTGGAAAACGCATTTCAGAGAAATCGAGGTAGCAGGATTTGATACCAAGACCTGGATCCCTTAGATCAATACATATATGATTGAAATCCAAGAGTTAGGGCCAAATAAATCCTTCTAGAGTGGTAAACATATCTCCCACTACTAGATATCCTCAGAAAGTGCCCGGTGAGGGATTGCAACAATTCTTGAGCAAGAAATGGAAAGATAACATTATTTTATAGTCATGAGAATATGAAGGTCTGAATAGCCATAAAATAATGTTATAGCAGTAAAAGAGTACAAGTTCTTGAGGAAACATCCACTCAAGAAAGGAAATGCTAGCCTCAAGAAGACAATTACATGAAAATAGAGAACACTGCTATTTCTGCATAAACCCAGGCTATGAGGACGCAATTTATAAGAGATAATGCTCCATATTACATAATAACTAAAATATATGACAAGATATGGCTCAAATACAATAGGGGAGAAAATATCTAACCCTTAGAAGCAATAATACATCAATCCCCCAAGGGATTGGCTGAAATATGAAAAATGGAAAAAATGTCGGAGTTGCTGGGCAACAGATGCAACTCAAATCTAGAACTAAATAGAGAAGGTTGAAGATGATGAAAAATATTAAGTAGACCTCCTCCAATGGATCTCCAAAGTGGAAGGATGATCCTTACACTTGAGATCTCACCCTCCAATCAATATGCAAACCCTCACTGTAAATACTCCATGAAAGTAACACAGTCACTAAGAGGGAATGTGCAGTGAGTGAATTAGAACACTATGGACAAGTGCCAAGATCTGAAAATCAGCTCCAATTCTTCCAAACTGATCTCCCAAAGAAATGAAAGACTCTTTCTTTGAAAAACAAGCAATGGAAGAGGTGTTGTGGAGTCTCCACTGCAATACCCTACAACACAGTATTATGCTGCTGTAGCAATAAAACTGTCCTTGAGGAGGATGCTTTGGCCTTGAGCCAAGAGATGTGGAAAATGAAGAACCAACCTTCAAGAGGCCTCTTAAGAAGTTGAGGAAATCCTAAGCAGGAATTCCCTAGCAATTCTTGCTAAACAACAAAGAATGCACAATGTCTGAATAGACATCAAATGAGTAATCATAAGCATGAATAATAATGGATCTCCACCTCTCCATATATATCAAGTGAAGGCTCTCTCTACATGGGCCCCATCCATTATGGTTTCCTCCATAAAGGAATATTCCCACCTCTATCTTTGCGTTGTCCCATGTAGTGCTTTCCACCTCATACACAACGTTCTTTGACATGGTCAAACTTAACCAAGCTCCTTTGCAAAAGTCTCCTTTCACACAAGAGGGCGTGAAATATATTTCCAAGGCTGATCCCCTTTCATACTAGAGGGATTTTATCCAATTTTTTAATTGTGAATGGGCCTTCTCACCCAATTATTCATCTCCTAAGTGAAAATAGACAAAATTAATGTTCCAATTTATTGAAGAAAAAATTAGGAACATTACAGTCCTCCCCTCCCAAATGTTGCTTGTCCTCAAGCAACTGTAAGGATAGAATTGGAAATCCTCTACTCAAGGCATGGAGTCTGAAATGTGATGAGGAACATCTCCCTCATGTAGATCTGCCATCCCCAAGCAATCATCCAAACAAAACGAGTCACCTCCCAACATGGCAGCTCCTGAAAATCTGCTTCCACCTCAAGCTCTGGAAATGAAGGTGGGCTGAAAATATGAACTTGGAAAGCATCATAGCTCAACCCATGCTATCCTTCTATATGCTTATGATAAGTGTAGAGTGTGTGCTGATCCTGGGCTGCAAAAGTATTTCCCTCAAATGGCAAAGTGAAGAACAATCCTCCAAAGAATGCTCCTCCAACAATGAGGAACAAGCTGGCCTAAAACAATCCATCCATGATCAATAGGACATGGTCATCATAGAACATCCTAATGATAATTTTTTTGAAGTTTTTACATGATGATACATGATACAAAAAATTTATCACAAGGATACATTGCAGTTTCATCCACTGCAATCTCAGAAAGGTACATGGCAAGTGACATACAAAATCTATCACATCCACTAAGGAATAGTAAATGGCTAAATATAACAAGAATACAATACCAAACACTTGCCCATGGTTGTACAATGGATTATTATCAATTCCATGGTCCACCTCAAAAGAGAACACACATGTAGTAGTGGTGGCCACAAATCCTCCCATGTTCCCATTAGAACATGTAGTGCAAAATTTGTGAGAATTCTTCCCACTCAAGGACACATCCAACTCATGTGCCTCCCTCATAAAAATTATTCTCATACAAATATGATCTATATCAGAAAATGAAGACATGGTCAATAGAAAAATGAAGAAAATTATGAAGGTTACAAGTGATTCAAGAAGGTACCAATAGCTTTCCCAGTAGTGATAGCACAATTTTCCAAACTGCTGCTTCAGAAAATCATATGGCAAGTTGTTTTGTGTTACATGAATAGTTATGCATGTCATGATAACTACTGATAAATAGAAAATGGCTGAGTATATCAACCGATCATACATGAACGAAAACACTTGCCCAAGGACATATAAAATATGGTTGTCTCCATCATACAAATTGGCCCAATTTTGTCCATGGAGCTCAATGAAAAACTTGCCCTTTTATGGAGCAATGCACTGAATATGAATGGTAAGAGTATCAAAATGTTGTGTTAGATAATCCATGGATCAAAAAACAATATTATTACCATATGTTGAGAGCAAAATGATGCATTTGCATATGAATGATCCCTCCATAGTGGTATGGCACATTCCTAGGAAGAGAATTGAACAATATGTTGCATAAAGATCACCCTCCTTATACTTGGAAATCCAAGTCAAGAAGATCATAGCAAGTGAGGTCATAAAAATCTAATAGATGTATCCATCCACTACTCCATCAATCTAACCTCCTTTTTTTCCTCCAAGTGCATCATTTGTGAAGTGATCCTAGGGAAGGTCCATCAATAACCCCAAGCTCTCAAGTGCCAGTGTTGTTGACCTCTGCAAATGATCTCTGGCCAACTCATAGCTCCATTCTTTGACATGCTACTTGTCAAAGATATCTCCCATAATGCTAAAATACATAATAAGTCCCTCCCAAGGTGGGAGTACCTCTCTATAATCAAAATCCAAGGAGATAATGCCATCTCCTCCTCCTGAAACATCATGCAAAGTGTGAGAGAAAATATTCTCTTGCTCTCCCAAGAACAAGCAAAGAAACATAAAATTTTGCTGCCTCCCCATACTTCCATCATAAAACTCATGTGATGAAGGCACAATGAATGATATGAGTATCAAATCAATACCATGCATCCATACTCTATGCTGCTCAATGATGCAAGTATCCATCCTCCTAATCTTAGGAAAAGTGTTTTCCAAGTGATGGCCAAACTCTTTCAAGAGTAACTAGCGTAGCCAAGCCTCCTGCTGTTTGGTATCATAAATTTTCAAGTAGCCTCCCAACTCCTTGCTCATCAACCACATCCACTCAACCACTTGTGGATGCTTCCTTCTTCTCCTCATCTTGGTACTCCTCCCATGAGGGCTACCGTCATCCCAAATCAGATTCCTGTCTTTGCACTTCATGGGATTTTGAAACATCATCTTCTCAAGGATCAATGAGACCCTATCAAGAAAAAAATAGGTGGTACGAAAAAACCTCACATCATGATGTGTATGGCTCAAGGAATGTCCAACACAAGAATGAGATATGTTATCCATCCTAAGATGTCCTCCATCTTCTATCTTCTCTTGTGAGAAAGGAAGAAAATATTTGCACTCCATGGTGTATTGAAGTGCTCCTCTGATGAGATCTCTCCCTGAGACCTCCCTTTCATCAATAGTCTTTGAAAACCAATGAGGTCTTGGATCTGAAAGTAGAAGTTCCTCTTTGAGCTGAGAGGAGCTCATTGAGAAAGTGTCATCTTGAAGGGAGAAAGGGTTTCTTACTCCAATATGTCTACTATCCTCCTTCAAGGCTTAAAATCCCAACCTTCAATGTGATATACAATCCAACAAAGTCTCATGAAGATGATGGTTTATTTGCTCCTTGAAAGTTTTCATGTTTCATAGCGCAGTGCAATCAAGCTTCTCTATGGTAGCAATGGGATTTGACCCTTGGTCACTCAAAATTAAATCTCCACAATTTTCAAAAGAAGTTGCTACAACAATAGATTGTGGAAATATTTTCATACCTTTATGTGAATTTGGAACTTCTTGTAAGGTTACAAGGGTTCCTTCCTCCAAAGTGTTGGCTGCTCCAACTGTTGATGCATGTGGATGCTCCTCCATGAGTGTGACAGCGTTATCATAAAGCTCCTCAAGTCATGGTGTGGTATTTCCTTCCTTTGTTCTTTCACCATCAAAGGTTTTGACCAACCCTTGGATGAAATTTGCAAAAGTTCTCTCCCTCTCATGGCTCAAGTGGCTACTCCACCAATCACAGGCTTCATCCTCCAAGTGTAGCACTGAGATTTCAACAACTTCTTTCTCTACTACAAGATGTAGAAAGAAAAATTCCACCAACTCTTTCACCCAAGTTCTTACAGTAAATGACCCATCATAGGTAGAGAACATAAATATATTGCCTTTGATTTCCTTTCTGCTACATGGTCTCTTCTCTTCCTTCAGCTGGATGAAATGGGGAAAATATAGAGTGTCCTTAAAGGCTTTTAATTGAGATCTATAATCAACAAGATAATGACTCAGAATCTAATGATCCAAGTATCTTCCATGCTCAATGTATTCTTCTTGATGAGAATAGGAAGTGCATGGTACTTCCTCTTCTTCTTCTTCAATATTCTTGACCTCCTTGGAGAGGTCTCCTCTAGATCTGAAAATAGATAAGAAGAAACTCATCTTCTTCAACATTTTGATCTTCTTGGGCTTAGATTCATAGGCTGAGCCACGAAAGTTTCTCTGATACCACTGTAACGTTCCCAAATCGGAACAGCTAGCAAACCATGGCTGGAAAATGCATTTTCCAGAAATGGAGGTAGCAGTATTTGATACCAAGACCTGTTTCCCTTAGATCAATACATCTAAGACTTAAATCCAAGAGTTGGTGCCAAATAAATCCTTTTAGAGTGGTTAAACATATCTCCCACTACTAAATATCCTTAAAAAGTGCCCGGTGACGGACTGCAACAATTCTTGAACAATAAATGGAAAGACGACGTTATTTTACACTCATGAGCATATGAAGATATGAGTAGCCATCAAATAATTTTATAGCAGCACAAGAGTACAAGTTTTTGAGGAAAAATCCACTCAAGAAAGGCGATGCAAGCTTCAACAAGACAAGTACATGAAAATAGAGAACACTGCTATTTCTACATAAACCCAGGCTATGAGGACATAGTTTATAAGAGATAATGCTCCATATTACATAATAACTGAAATATATGACAATATATGGCTCAAATACACTATGGGAGCAAAGCTCTAACCCTTAGAAGCAATAATACATCAATCCTCCAAGGGATTGGCTCAAATATGAAAAATGGAAGAAATGCCAAAGTTGCTGAGTAGAAATTGCAACTCAAATCTAGAATTAAATAGAGAAGGCTGAAGATGATGAAAAAGAAGAAGTAGACCTCCTCCAATGGATATCCAAAGTGTAAGGTTGATCCTTACACTTGAGATCTCACCCTCCAATCAATATGCAAACCTTCACTGCAGATACTCCATGAAAATAATGCAGTCACTAAGAGGGACTGCGCAGTGAGTGAAGTAGAACACTATGGCCAAGTGCCAAGATCTACAAATCAGCTCCAATGCTTCCAAAATGATCTCCCAAAGAAATGAAAGACTTTTCCCTAAAAAACAAGAAATGGAAGAGGTGTTGTGGAGTCTCCACCGCAACACCCTACAACACAATATTATGCTGCTGCAGCAATAACACTGTCATGGAGGAGGATGCTTTGTCCTTGAGCCAAGAGATGTGGAAAATGAAGAAACAACCTTCAAGAGGCCTCTCAAGAAGGTGAGGAAATCCTAAACCGGAATTCCCCGACCATTCTTGCTAAAAATCAAATAATTCACAATGTATGAATAGACATCAAATGAGTAATCATAAGCATGAATAACAATGGCTCTCCTCCTCTCCATATATAGCAAGTGAAGGCTCTCTCTCCATGGGCCCCATCCAGTAGGGTTTCCTCCATAAAGTAATATTCCCTCCTCTATCTCTGCACTGTCCCATGTAGTCCCTTCCACCTTATACACAACATTGTTTGACTTGGTCAAACTTGACCAAGCTCCTTCGCAAAAGTCTCCTTTCACACACGAGGTTGTGAAATATAGTTCCAATTCTGTTCCCCTTTCATACTAGAGGGATTTTATCCATGTTTTTATTATGAATGGGCCTTCTCACCCAATTATTCATCTCCTAAGTGAAAATAGACAAAATTAATGTTCCAATTTATTGAAGCAAAAATTAGGAACATTACAAAAGATGAATTTTGGATTGAAGCCATGAATGAAGAAATTGATCAAATTGCAAAGAATCATTCTTGGGAACTAGTTCCAAGACCTCGTGATATAAATGTTATTGGAACAAAATGGATATTCAAAAACAAGTTACATGAAAATGGAGATGTTATTAGAAACAAGGCTAGACTTTTTTGTAAAGGGTATGCTCAACAAGAAGGTATAGAATTTGAAGAAACATTTTCTCTTGTAGCTAGACTTGAAGCCATCAAAATGTTTCTTGATTTTTCAAGCTTTCAACAAATCAAAGTTTATCGAATGGATGTTAAATCTTCTTTCCTCAATGGTGATCTAGAAGAAGAATTTTATATAGAACAACTAGAAGGATTCATTTTAGAAAATGATGAAAAATTGTTTGTAAACTTAAAAAGGATTTATATGGTATCAAACAAGCTCCAAGGGCATGGTATTATTGTCTTGACAAATATCTTCAACAACAAGGTTTTTCAAAGGGTTCTGCTGATAGCAACTTATACATAAAAACTGAAAATGATAAACTATTGATTGTGGTTGTATATGTTGATGATATCATTTTTGGAAGTAATGAAGAGTCCATGAGTTGAGATTGGGATTCCATCCAGGATTACCATCAACAGTTGAGTGGTTTTGACTCATGGTATTGGTAAAAGCTAAATCTATTTAAGGAGAAGAAGATCATAGTGCAAGGTGTGCATGAGTAAGGGTTTTTATTGAACAAAATTCTCTAAGGAATATCTGTATGGATGAAATTTGCTTTTAATTGATAGATATGAATCTGTGATTCACCCATGGATATAAACATGGTTCAAGATCTCTAGATCTGAAGATGATGAATCTCTAGTATGATCTACAGAATAAATGATGAAGAACTAGTGAAAGTATGCTGAAGAAAATGAAGAAATCTGCGTAATTTTTATATATCTGGTCTGTTTTGAAAAATTTACATTTACAGATCTATACGCAGGTTGGTCTCAATAAAATATCGTATATACCCGGGTTCGATTCATGAAAACTGCATATGCAAATTAGGGTTTTCTGAAGATTAGTATACAAAAAAGTATACGCAGGTTGGTGTGCAGAAAAGCATGAAGCAAAGTAGTGTATGCTATTTGAATTAATGATTTTTCAGGGTTGATTTTGTATCTGCATATCTATTCTGAAGTCTAGGTTATTTCTGAAGTTCTGGTTACAGTGTTTTCACTATTCTAAATTTAAGTATTGGGCAAGGTTTTTGATTGTTGATAAAGGGTTGTGTTGACGCTATTTGATCCAGTATGAAAATTAATGAAACGTGGTTTGTTGTGGGTCTGAGGGTTGAAGGCTTCAATATGGAAGTAGAATATTTCTACCAATAGAAGCTGGTGTCATGTTCAGGGAGTTGAAGCTCCCTTCTAGGAGTGGCTGGTAAACGAGAAGAAAGGGGGTTGGAGCTCCCTTCCAGTAGCAGCTGGTAAAAGAGTGAAGGTTATAGCCTTCTGTAGGTAGAATCCTATGTATTGATATGATTCTACATCAATACAATGTTGTAATCAGTTTTCCATATAATAAATATTGAAGATAGAGATGACAACAATGGTGGTTTTCTCTCGAATTGGGTTTCCACCTTAAATATTGGTGTTCATGTGTGTTCCACTTGTGTGATGTTTGATACTTCTGTTACTACACATATTTACTGATTATATAAACTGATGCATAACTGGTAAATCTTATTTAAAGTCTTCTTCTGAGAAGCTTTCTAAACTAGAAATTTATATCAGTATATGCGAGTTTCTTTTAGCATATCCACGTGTGTATGTGAGTTCGATTCATAAAATCCATTTATGCAATTCTGCAAAAGAAAGGGTTAAATTTATAGATATGAGCTCTAAATACTTATTCACCCCCCATCTCAATATTTTTCCCAATAATTGGTATCAGAGCAAGTCCTTTTGAAGAAGCTTAGCCGCTAGAAGGAAGATCATCCAAGATGAGCAATCAAGATGGGACAACATATATCAGGCCTCCACTCTTCAACATAAACAATTCAATCTTCTCGAAAAGACGGACAAAATCCTATATTCAGTCTCTTGGAGCATATGCATGGGCTATTGTTGAAGGAGGTTATCAATATCCAACCTCAGTTCCAATAGATGCAACGACACGAAGGAAATATGAAACAAATGCAAAGGCGGTCAATGCACTATTGGGGAGTCTAACGGAATCATAATTTTTCAAGGTCATGCAGTTGAATACAAAAAATTAAATATGTGACAAAATCATTCTAAGCTATGAAGGTGATGAAAAGGTAAAAAGTGCTAAACTCCAAACTCTCAGAATTCAATATGAAAATCTAAGGATCCATAATGAGGAGAGAATTGCCAGTGATATTTTTACGTCTATATGATATTGTAAATCATATGAGAAATCTGGGTGAAACCACAACTCACACTACTCTGGTTGAAAAAAATTTAAGATCTCTAACTTCAAAATTTTAGTCAAAAGTGTTTTCTATTGAAGAGAAGAAGGATCTTCAAAGTCTTACTATTGTTCAACTTCGTGGCATTCTAACTGCATGTGAAATGAGAAAAGGAGGATCATCTAAAGTCAAAGAAGTCATCTTTATAGATTTTACAAAAGGAGAAGAAGTACAAGAAACAGAAGGATTAGGGTATGTTTCAGAAGAAGATGAGGTAAATTTTGTAAGGAAGCTCCAACCTGGCACTGGAAGGTTCAGAGGTAAGCTTTCTTTCAAATGTTTTTCTTATGGAAGAGTTGGTCATTATGCTACTAAGTGTCCTCATAAAGAAAAATATGAAAAAGGAAAGGAAGTTGCAAGAAGAAATAAGAATCGGTTTAGCACTAGAAAAAGTTACTATACTCATGAATATAGTGATGGGTTATCAGGCAATGAGGAATAATCTGATCAAGATATTAGACTTATAATGGCATTTGAAAAAGAGTCTAGGGAAGAAAAGGATACCTTTATGGATGCTCTAGAAGACAATGATTTTCTTGAAGAAATCAATCAGCTCAAAATATGTTTGAAAGAAAACAAAATATCGATAGAAACTCTAAAAAATCAGCTTGAAGAAAAGGAGAAACACAATGAGAAATTAGAATGTGAAATAGTAACTCTAAGAAAATAAATTGAGAAAGTAAAGACTTTGAATCTTAGATTTTCTAAAGGATCTAAAACCTTAGATGAAATTATCAAGGTACAACGTTCTCCTCTTATGAAGATAGGTCTTTGATATGTCAGAGAATCTTCTCAGTCTTCAGCACCAAACTATCTAAAAACAGCTATAGCTAGCCTACAGCATTCTGCCGCTCAGCAAGGAAACAAAGAAAATTTATAGGTAAATCATGACCACCTCAATACAAGGAAAACTAACAGGAATACCTTTCAGATAAATACCAACCAACAAGTAAACACAAATAGAAGGCTATATGATCGCATAAATTTCTTCTTCAATGGACATTGTTTCTCATGTCATAATTTTGGTAATAAATTTTTTCAATGTGTTGCATACAAAACCATCATGACTAGAGAAGAAATAAAGAAAAGAATTGATACTGGAATGAAGAAGAATACATATAACAACTTTTATCCTCTTTAAAATGAAATTGAATGTGCTTATTGTAATAACTTTGGTCATGAAGAATCTGAATGCAGGAGCAAACTTCAGCCAAAAGAGCATATACCTTCAATTTCCAAAGTATGGAGAAAGAAGGAATTACAGGTAGAGAAATGTGGCATATCTCCATTTGCATAAGGAGAAGAAAATCAATGGTACATTGATAGTGGATGCTCAAAACACATGATAGGTTACAAAGATAAAATTCTTGCATACAATTATCTACAAAGAGAAAAAAATTTTACTTTTGGAAATGATACTCCTACTGTCATTAAGGGAAAAGCTTATGTTTTTCCAAAGGAAAAGGTGAAAGCTAACAATGTTATGTATGTGGATGGATTAAAGCATAACCTGTTAAGTCTAAGTCAAATGTGTGATCAAGGAACTGAAGTTGTCTTTAGCTCAAAAGAATGTGTGGTATGTGATCTTGATAAAGGAAAAAAAATTATAAAAGGAAATAGAACAACAAGCAATTTGTATGTATTGAAAAGCTGTAAAGAACAATGTTACTTGGGTAAATCTTCAGAAAATTGGTTATGGCATAGAATATTGGGGCATTTGAGCTTCTCTCAAATAAAAATTTTTAGAAGACTCAAATTTGTTCATGATCTTCCAAGTATTTCTCTGCCTGAGAGTACCATATGCAAATCTTGCCAATTTGGTAAGAAAACTAGAGTGAAATTTAATTCCAAAGAAGGATCAGCAAGTAAGCCTCTTTAACTCATTCATACTGATATATGTGGACCTATGGGAAAAAGGTCACCCCGTGGAGAACAATACTATATTCTGTTTGTTGACGATTTCTCTAGAATTTTTTGGATTGGGTTACTAAAACACAAAGATGAAGCATTTGAAAATTTTCAGATCTTCAAAGCACTGGTTGAAAATGAATTAGATCTAAAAATAAAGTGTCTTAGATCTGATAGAGGAGGTGAATATATACCAGATGAATTCTTTGATTTTTGTGAACAACATGGCATAAAAAGATAGTTTTTGGTAGTTGGTACCCCACAGCAAAATGGCGTAGCAGAAAGAATGAATAGAGCATTTCAACAGATGGCTTGGGCTATTCTTGATGATTCAGGAACACCTGACACATTTTAGGGATAAGTGGCACATACTGTGGTAAATATTCTTAACAAAGCACATGTTCATGTAAATAGTGATAAAACTCCATATGATCTCTGGTATGGTAATCTTCCCACTATAAAGCATTTTAAAGTTTTTGGAAGAAAATGTTTTATTAAGAACAATGATGAAAAACTTGGCAAGTTTGAACCTAGGGCAGATGAAGGAATATTTCTTAGTTACTCTTCTATAATTGAAGCATATAAATGCTACAATAAAAGACTTTGTAAGATTGTTGAATGCGTTGACATTGTAATTGATGAATCTCTCTCAACTAAAAAACAGGAAATACAAACAAAAAATGAAAATGATGATGATGTATATCTTCCTGCATCTAATAGAGATAATATAGAAGGTGAACCCAATGAAGCAGAAGAAGAAGATCTATTTGAAAAGGCTCCATCCAGGTATGTTCAAAGGAATCATCCCGAATATCAAATTTTGGGAGAAAAGGGATCAGGTTTCCAAACAAGAATAACTCTTGTAAGGTCTACTAGCTATCTATCATTTTTATCCACCATTGAATCACAGAAAGTCAATCAAGCTAGTGAAGATGTAATGTTCCCAAATCATAACAGCTCGCAATCCATTGTTGGAAAAATGCATTTTCCAGAAATAGAGGCAGGAATATTTGATACCAAGACCTGGATCCCTTAGATAAATACATATAAGATTTAAATCCAAGAGTTAGGGCCAAAGAAATCCTTCTAGAGTGGTTAAACATATCTCCCACTACTAGATATCCTCAGAAAGTGCTCGGTGAGGGACTGCAACAATTCTTGAACAAGAAATGGAAAGACAACGTTATTTTACAGTCATGAGCATATGAAGATGTGAATAGCCATAAAATAATTTTATAGCAGTAAAATAGTACAAGTTCTTGAGGAAACATCCACTCAAGAAAGGCAATGCTAGCCTCAAGAAGACAAGTACATGAAAATAGACAACATTGCTATTTCTGCATAAACCCAGGCCATGAGGACGTAGTTTATAAGAGATAATACTCCATATTACATAATAACTAAAATATATGACAAGATATGGCTCAAATACACTAGGGGAGAAAATCTCTAACCCTTAGAAGCAATAATACATCAATCCCCCAAGGGATTGGCTGAAATATGAAAAATGGAAAAAATGCCAGAGTTGTTGGGCAACAGCTGCAACTCAAATCTAGAACTAAATAGAGAAGGCTGAAGATGATGAAAAAGCTGAAGTAGACCTCCTCCAATGGATCTCCAAAGTGGAAGGATGATCCTTACACTTGAGGTCTCACCCTCTAATCAATATGAAAACCCTCACTGTAAATACTCCATGAAAATAATGCAGTCACTAAGACGGAATGCACAGTGACTGAATTAGAACACTATGGCCAAGTGCCAAGATCTAAAAATCAGCTCCCATGCTTCCAAACTGATCTCCCAAAGAAATGAAAGACTCTTTCTCTGAAAAACAAGCAATGGAAGAGGTGTTGTTGGAGTCTCCACTGCAACACCCTACAACACAATATTATGCTGCTACAACAATAAAACCGTCCTGGAGGAGGATGCTTTGGCCTTGAGCCAAGATATGTGGAAAATTAAGAACCAAACTTCAAGAGGCCTCTTAAGAATGTGAGGAAATCCTAAATAGGAATTCCCTAGCAATTCTTGCTAAACAAGAAAGAATGCACAATGTCTGAATAGACATCAAATGAGTAATGATAAGCATGAATAACAATGGCTCTCCACCTCTCCATATATATCAAGTGAAGGATATCTCTACATGGGCCCCATCCATTAGGGTTTCCTCCATAAAGTAATATTCCCTCCTCTATCTTTGTGTTGTCCCATGTAGTGCTTTCCACCTCATACACAACATTGTTTGACATGGTCAAACTTAACCAAGCTCCTTTGCAAAAGTCTCCTTTCACACAGGAGGGCGTGAAATATAGTTCCAAGGCTGATCCCCTTTCATACAAGAGGTATTTTATCCATTTTTTAATTTTGAATGGGCCTTCTCACCCAATTATTCATCTCCTATGTGAAAATAGACAAAATTAATGTTCTAATTTATTAAAGAAAAAATTAGGAACATTACAGTCCTCCCCTCCCAAATGTTGCTTGTCCTCAAGAAACTGTAAGGATAGAATTGGAAAGCCTCTAATCAAGGTATGGAGTATGAAATGTGATGAGGAACATCCCCCTCATGTGGATCCGCCATCCCCAAGCAATCGTCGAAACAAAACGAGTCACCTACCAACATGGCAGCTCCTGAAAATCTGCTTCCACCTCAAGCTCTAGAAATGAAGGTGGGCTGAAAATATGAACTTGGAAAGCATCATAGCTCAACCCATGCTATCCTTATCTCCAATTATAATAAGTGTATATTGTGTGCTGATCCTGGGTTGCAAAATTATTTCCCTCAAATGGAAAAGTGAAGAACAATCCTCCAAAGAATGCTCCTCCAACAATGAAGAAAAAGCTGGCCCAAAACAATCCATCCATGATCAATAGGACATGGTAATCATAGAACATCCTAGTGAGCATTTTTTTGAAGTTTTTACATGATGATAAATGATACAAACAATGTATCACAAGGATACATGGCAGTTTCATCCACTGCAATCTCATAAAGCTACATGGCAAGTGACATACAAAATCTATCACATCTACTAAGGAATAGTAAATGGCTGAATAAAAAAAAATACAATACCAAAAACTTTCCCATGGTTTTACAATGGATTATTATCAATTCCATGGTCCACCTCAAAATATAACACACATGTAGTAGTGGTGGCCATAAATCCTCCCATGTTCCCATTAGAACATGTAGTGCAAAAATTGTGAGAATTCTTCCCACTCAAGGACACATCCAACTCATCTGTCTCCCTCATAATCATTCTTCTCATACAAATATGATCTATATCAGAAAATGAAGACATGATCAGCATAAAAATGAAGAAAATTATGAAGGTTACAAGTGATTCAGGAAGGTGCCAATAGCTTTCCCAGTAGTGATAGCACAGTTTTCCAAACTGCTGCTTCAGAAAATCATATGGCAAGTTTTTTTGTGTTACATGAATAGTTATGCATGTCATGATAGCTACTAATAAATAGAAAATATCTGAGTATATCAACTGATCATACATGAAATAAAACACTTTCCCAAGGCCATATAAAATATGGTTGTCTCCATCATACAAATTGGCCCAATTTTGTCCATGGAGCTCAATGAAAAACTTGTCCTTTTATGGAGCAATGAACTTAATATGAATTGTAAGAGTATAAAAATGTTTTGTTAGATAATCCATGGATGAAAAAACAATATTATTACCATATTTTGAGAGAAAAATGATGCATGTGCATATTAATGATCCCTCCATAGTGGTATGGCACATTCCTAGGAAGAGAATTGAACCATATGTTGCATAAAGATCACCCTCCTTATAATTGGAAATCCAAGTCAAGAAGATCATAGCAAGTGAAGTCATACAAATCTAATACATGTATCCATCCACTACTCCATCAATCTCACCTCCTTTTTTTCCTCCAAGTGCATCAAGTGTGAAGTGATCCTAGGGAAGCTCCATCAATAACCCCAAGCTCTCAAGTGACAGTGCTCTTGGCCTATGCAAATGATCTTTGGCCAACTCATAGTTCCATTATTTGACATTCTCCTTGTCAAAGATATCTCCCAAAATGATAAAATACACAAGAAGTCCCTCCCAAGGTGGAAGTACCTCTCTATCATCAAAATCCAAGGAGATAATGCAATCTCCTCCTCCTGCAACATCATGCAAAGTGTGAGATAAAATCTTCTCTTGCTCTCCCAAGAAAAAGCAAAGAAACATAACATTTTGCTGCCTCCCCATACTTCCATCATACAACTCATGTGATGAAGACACAATGAATGATATGAGTATCACATCAACACCATGCATCCATACTGTATTCTGCTCAATGATGCAAGTATCCATCCTCCTACTCTTAGGAAAAGTGTTTGCCAAGTGATGGCCAAACTCTTTCAAGAGTAACCAACGTAGCCAAGTCTCCTGCTGTCTGGTATCATAGATTTTCAAGTAGCCTCCCAACTCCTTGCTCATCAACCACATCCACTCAGCCACTTGTGGATGCTTCCTTCTTCTCCTCATTTTGGTACTCCCATGAGGGCTACCATCATCCCAAATCAGATTCCTGTCTTTGTACTTCATGGGATTTTGAAACACCATATTCTCAAGGATCAATGAGACCCTATCAAGACCCAAATAGGTGGTAGGAAAAAACCTCCCATCATGATGTGTATGGCTCAAGGAATGTCCAACACAAGAATGAGAGATGTTATCCATCCTAAGATGTCCTCCATATTCTATCGTCTCTTGTGAGAAAGGAAGAAAATCTTTGCACTCCATTGTTGAGAAAAATACTGAGAGGGGGGTGGGGGGGGGGGGGGATGGGGGGGGCGTGGGGCGGGGTGAATCAGTATTTTGTGCAAACTGAAAACTTTTACCTTTTATTTTTCTAAAACCCATACGCTACTTTAATGAACCCAAGTCGCGTATACACATGGATATCCTTCATAAAACATGTGCATGTCCAGAGATCTAATTATGCATTTAATTCTTTACATAGATCTGTGCAGCATTCATTCATAGGATGTTTTTTAAGCAGTAAGCATGTACAGTAATAACAGAGTAAACCATCACACATAAGCAACACACATGAACACTAGTATTTAAGGTGGAAACTCAATTCGAGAGAACACCACCGCTGCCGTCATCTCAGTCTTCAATATTTATTATAAAGAAAACATATTACAACCATGTACTGGTGCAGACTCATACCAGCACGCATACACCCACCTGCGGAAGGCTACAACCTTCTCTCATTTACCAGCCTCTCTTGGAAGGGAGCCTCTACCCACTTCTCTCGTTTACCAGCCTCTCCTGGAAGGGAGCCACTACCCCTTGCACTCGTTTACCAGCTACCATTGGAAGGGAGCTACAACCCCCTCACTGAAGGCTTCGACCCTCAGCACCACCATTGCGAACCACGTTTCATCAATTTTCATACTGGATCCAACAACTTCCATACAGCACATTTGTAGGCCACTTTTCATTAGATTTTTAGACTGGACCCACTCCACACATTTAAGCTCAACATACATCAAACTGAAACTTATAACCCCATCTATGCATTCATTGAATCATCAACCAATCAACCAACAACTTGATCTTCAATTAACATAATCATCAACATATTCAACATTCAAACAACCTAGATCTATATGAATACATTATTGACAGATATCAGTAAACCAGCAGAACAGATCAGAAATTTCATTCCACATACTTCAGCAAAACCCTAGATTCCATACGCTCTTTTACTTCATTGAACCTGCATATATACATGCTTTCATAGAGACAAACCTGCGTATACTTCTGCACATATTACAGAACCAACCTCACATTCCATAGACACTTTTGCTGAAGCCAACCCACGTATATACGTGCTTTCTTTTCCATGAACCTGCATATAGGTCTTCAAACATTTCAGGACTGTGCAGCTCTTCAGATCAGATAAGAAATTCAGATCTCATCCTCTTCTTCAGCCAGATCACAGATCTAAAAATTCCATAAACATATCTAGAAAATACATATACATTTCAAATCTAGAGATCCCTCTTCATCATTTTCTTCATAGGTGCATTAGTAATTCAGATCAATCAATTCATTTCATGCAGATATACTTCAAAGTGAAGTATTCATTCAATACCCAGACTTGCACTCCTTTGCACCATGATTTTCTTCGCCTTATATAGATTTAGCCTTTGTCAATACCATGAGCCGAAACCACACCACTTTCGATGGTATTCCTGGACGGGATCAAATAGATAATCCAGTGCTCAATAATGTGGGCCAATACCAGGGTAATGTCCCCTAGTTTTATAAATTTAGAGCGCAAATTGGCATACGCGACTTGGCACGTACTTTTCCGCGTACATACGCGACTTCTCCTTAATAAAACCGTGTATGCCTTGTGACGCCTTGTTCAACATTATTCTGGTAGTTTCTGAATTCCTTTCTTCTACTACTTCTGAAGGGATCTGTAGATACATCAGATTTACATCATTTCCATCAAGGACAACTTCATCAAGCAGGTTCCATCAAAGTCAATACATTGTATCACATTGCCAACAATCTCCCCCTTAACTTGTCATGTAGATTTCCATCAAGTTCAATAGGTTTCCATCAAGAAAAACTTCATCAAATAGGCTTCCATCAACTTTATCAAGTAGGTTGCCATCAAGGACAACACTCTGCATCATATTGCCAACAATATTGCTTCATCATGTAGGTTTCCATCAAGGACAACACATCAAATCAGTTTCCATCAAGGACAACTTCATCAAGTAGGTTGCCATCAAGGACAACACATGCCAACAATCTCCCCCTTTAGACTTGATGGCAACCATGACGGTGTTTTATCACCACAACAGATAGATACATTGATTATAACCATTATGAAAACACCATGATACTCTCCCCCTATTCAAACACCATGTTACTCTCCCCCTTTGACATCAAAGGAAAAGGGAGGATCAAAGCCAAAACAAGGTTTTCCTTCTGATGTTCACTGAAGTTACCATGCTCCCCCTGAGTTCATGCTAAATCTTCAAACATATTTTTCAATGAAGTACATGACTCTATGACCTTTCCTATCACCAAGGACTCATACTTTCATCAAAGAACCAACCAAGTGGATTTACATATATGACTCAAGTACCCAACCAAGTGGGTTTACACATTTTGACTCAAATACCCAACCAAGTGGGTTTACAAATTTGATCAAGTCCTTACATGACTGAATATTAAAATTTTACATCATAGGTCTCAACATGACCTTTTCATCAAAATACAAATATTACTTTTTATGACCAACATCAAAAGGACCTCAAGAGAGAGATCATAATTTAGAACCATCATAATTCCAACAATGCATAATTATCAGCAAGGCTAATGTTCCTCCTAAACCTGTACACCTGTTCTTGAGCAATCTCACTCCTTCATCTCCCCCTTAGATTGTGCATTATGAACACTTTCAATAGAAAATCATCAAGGCATATTCACCCAATATTAGAGAATGAAACAGAAATATAAGAGCTGAAACATCACCAGAGATACCCAACAGCACCATAGTTGTGCTGAAGAATGCTGACCCAGAGAAAAATTGTCAGCAACCACCCATACGCGGTTTTATCTGTATAAAATCGCGTATATATGCGACTGTCTTTCATGAAATCCGCGTATCCAATTTAATCTTCTTGAAATTAAGCAGATCTGATCTTCTGCATGGCATAGACTTTTCCCAGCTTCTGTCTGAGATATTTGAATGCTTCCCTGGGATATATGAGAGAAGAAAGATAAGACAATGGAGCTATGTTTTCAAGTGTCATCCAACATTTGTAGCATAAGTGCATCAGTAACCAGACCTTAAGAATTTTTGCAACATCAACAAATTCTTCCCAATAGGAATTATCACACCAAAAAAACTTCTTCAATAGACAATATGTGTCAAGCAATCATCCATGTGATCAGTTATCACCAAGATCTTCATGATTTATCTTTATTTCACAATCAAATTTGTGTAGGAATTATGTATATATAAGATCTGAATCGTGTCACAAGTCATCAACAACAAACTCCGCATGATCTATCCTTATCTTTGAATCATAAGACTTCCATCTTATCCATGTATGAAAACAAAAAATATTATTTAGCAAAAATAAATTAGGGTTCATCCATAATCTCATCATAAGAAACCTTGTATCATGTCGTCATCATTTGAGCAAGAACTAAGGAATAATCATATACAATGTCAACAATGCAATCATTAGTTGTTAGACTGATGCTCCCCCTAAACCTGTGTTCCTGATTTTTGGCTATCTTACTGTTTTTCTTATCAGAATATCATATGTGACTGTCTTCAGTAGAACTCGCATATATACGTGGCTTTAGTTCACTAAACCTGCATATGGAAAGTGAAACACTGAAAATTTCCACAACTTCATCTCCCCCTGAATTTGTACCACCTGTACCTGTCTTCTTCACATCAGATGCACTGTCAGAAATAAACATAACTAGAATTACCAAACCAACCATGGGAATCATCATACATTGCTCCCCCTATGATGATACATTACTAATCCCTATAATATATCTCACATCACTCTGCAGCCATTATGAGAAGTAGGCTTTATAAGTGGATGATTGCAGTAGGATTATTATCCCCTATGTTTTTGACTGGTCCTCCTTCTTTTTCCAGCTTTGCTTGAAATTTCTTATAGTGTGCTGGAAATTGTCCAACTTCTCAGATCCATTTATCCTACATTATTTTTCTACATGTCCATACTTTTTATAGGCATAACATCTTGCATGACCAGAAAAGTAACCATAAGGATCATAATGTGTTTTTCTATTCTTTATTCTATTGCAATCAACTGCTTTATGACCATACTTGCTACATGAAAAACAAAATCCCTTGAAGAAACCAGTGTACCTTTCTGTGTAGAATCTGTTTGTATGTGATTGAAACATTTTGCTTCTATAATTAGCTGCAATATGCCCATAATTATGACATTTAAAGCATTCAACATTATTGATCATAGGAGGGAATAATTTCTTTTGAGAGTTCATGATTGTTGGTTGATCTTTTGTTTCTTTCAACACTTCAGATTTTGCATTTATATCCTTTGAATCTTTAGCACTTCCTTGTGAACTAGATTCTCATTTAACAGTTTCATGAAAACCAAGACCAAATTTAATAGAAGGAGACCTTTGACTACTAAGAATATTGTCGAGAATCTTAGTACTATCTTGAAACCTCAAGAGTTTATCTTTTTCTTCTAATTTACCTTTTAAAATGTTTACCTCAACCTCCAATCTTTGACATTGCTTCTTCATACTTTCTTCAATCCTTATTCCTTCTTCTATTTGATCATTCAATTTTATAATCTCTTCTTTCAACCCTTTTTCTTGTTCTTCAAATTTTTGTAGAAGTTCTTCATTCTTCTTATTTGATTTTTCCAGTTCTTCTTTCAAAGAGATGATTTCTGCTTCAAGTCTTTCACTTCTATTGGTTACTTTATCCTGCAGTCTTTGATACATTTCTATCCATATTTGATACATTTCCATCTGACCATTCATTCCAGAGATCATATATTTGTAGATAGATTCCTTCTTTTTAAATTGATCTTCATCATTAATCTTGAGATTTACTTCTAGACCCATACTATTACTTTCACTATCATTTTCACTATCTTCACCATTGCTTACATAAGGAAGTGAATGACAAAGATTAGTACCTTTTTCATCTTCTTCATTTTCTGCTTCACATGTTTTCTGATATATCTCCTTTCTTTAAGTAGCCTTCTTCTTTTGCTTCCTTTCCATGAGCACTAGTAGATCTTGGTCAGAATCTTCTTCATCCTCATTTGACATTTCATCATTATCTTCATTTGTATAATAGCTCTTTCCCTTTTCAAATTGTTTCCCTTTATCATGATTTTCTTCATAAGGACATTTAGCAGCATAATGACCAACTCTTCCACAATTAAAACACTTGAAGGGAAGCTTACCTCTGAATCTTCCAGTACCTGGTTGAAGTCTTCTCACAAAATTTTCTTCTTCTTCTTCTTATATGTAACTTGATTCCTTGAGAACTTCCTTTTCTTTTCCTTTTGCACATGCCTTAAAGGAAACTTCTCTGATTTGAGAGGGACCTTCTTTTGTCATTTCAAAAGCAGTTAGAATACCATGTAGTTGAACAATAGTAAGAGTTTGCAGATCTTTCCTTTCTTCAATAACAGATACTTTTGACTCAAATTCTGAAGTCAAAGATCTTAAGACTTTTTCAACCAAAGTAGTATCGGTTATGGTTTCACCCAAACTTCTCATACAATTTACAATATCATCTAGACGTAAAACGAAACTGGCAATACTCTCATCACTATGCATCCTTAAATTTTCATATTCAATTCTGAGAGTGTGGAGTTTGGCACTTTTTACCTTTGTATCTCCTTCATAGCTTAGAATGATTTTGTCCCATATTTCTTTTGTTGAATTTAGCTGCATCACTTTAACAAATTCTGATTCAGACAGGCTTCCTAATAAAACATTGACTGCTTTGGCATTGATTTCATATTTCTTCCTTTCTGCTGCATCAGTGGGAATAATTGTCGGATACCGATAACCTTCTTCCATGATTGCCCATACCCCTACACCAAGACTTTGCAAATATGCTTTAGTTCGTATCTTCCAGAATAACAGATTACTTCCATTGAATAAAGGTGGCCTTAGAGAAAGTACTCCTTCCTGACTTCCCATTGTGACAGATCTCCTTCAAGCGATCAAGCTTCTGTAGAAGAACCTTCTCTGATACCAATTGTTGGGAAAAACACTAAGAGGGGGGGGGGATGAATCAAGATTTTGTGAGTGCATCGAAACCTTTTTACTTTTTATTTTTCTAAAACCCATATGCTACTTTAATGAAACCAAGTCGCATATACACACAAATATCCTTCATAAAAAATGCGTATGTCCAGAGATCTAATTATGCATTTAATTCTTTACATAGATCTGTGCAGCATTCATTCATCAGATGTTTGTTAAGTAGTAAGCATGTGAATTAATAACAGAATAAACCATCACACATAAGAAACACACATGAACACCAGTATTTAAGGTGGAAACTCAATTTAGGAGAAAACCACCGCTGCCATCGTCTCAGTCTTCAATATTTATTATAAAGAAAACATCTTACAACCATGTACTGGCGCAGACTCATACCAGCACGCAGGCACCCACCTGCAAAAGGCTACAACCTTCTCTCGTTTACCAACCTCTCCTGGAAGGGAGCCACTACCCCCTGCTCTCATTTACCAGGCTCTCCTGGAAGGGAGCCACTACCCCCTGCACTCGTTTACCAGCTACCACTGGAAGGGAGCTACAACCCCCTCACTGAAGGCTTCGACCCTCAGCACCACCATTGCGGACCACGTTTCATCAATTTTCATACTGGATCCAACAACTTCTATACAACACATCTTGTAGGCCACTTTTCATCAAATTTTAAGACTGGACCCACTCCACACATTTAACCTCAACATACATCAAACTAAAACTTATAACCCCATCTATGCATTCATTGAATCATCAACCAATCAACCAACAACTTGATCTTCAATTAACATAATCATCAACATATTCAACATTCAAACAACCCAGATCTGTATGAATACATTATTGACAGATATCAGTAAACCAGCAGAATAGATCAGACATTTCGTTCCACATACTTCAACAAAACCCTAGATTCCATACATGCTTTTACTTCACTGAACCTGCGTATATACGCGCTTTCATAGACCCAAACCTGCGTATACTTTTTCACATATTACAGAACCAACCTCACATTCCATACGCGCTTTTGCTGAAGCCAACCCGCGTATATACGTGATTTCTCTACCATGAACCTGCGTATAGGTCTTCAGACATTTCAGGACTGTGAAGCTCTTCAGATCAGATAAGTAATTCAGATCTCATCCTCTTCTTCAGCCAGATCAGAGATCTAAACATTCCATAAACAAATCTACAAAATACATATACATTTCAGATCTAGAGATCCTTGTTCATCATTCTCTTCATAGGTTCATTAGTAATTCAGATCAATCAATTCATTTCATGCAGATATACTTCAGAGTGAAGTATTCATTCAATCCCCAGACTTGCACTACTTTGCACCATGATTTTATTCTCCTTATATAGATTTAGCCTTTGTCAATACCATGAGCCGAAACCACACGACTTCCGATGGTATTCCTGGACGGGATCAAATAGATAATCTAGCACTCAATAATGTGGGCCAATACCATGGTAATGTCCCCTGGCTTTATAAATTTAGAGCGCAAATTGGCATACGCGACTTGGGATGTACTTTTCCATGTACATACACGACTTCTCCTTAATAAAACCGTGTATGTCTTGTGACACCTTGTTCAACATTATTCTGGCACTTTCTGAATTCCTTTCTTATGCTACTTTTGAACGGATCTGTAGATACATCAGATATACATCATTTCCATCAAGGACAACTTCATCAAGAAGGTTCCATCAAAGTTAATACATTGTATCACATTGCCAAAAATCTCCCCCTTAACTCATCAAGTAGGTTTCCATCAAGTTCAATAGGTTTCCATCAAGAACAACTTCATCAAATAGGTTGCCATCCACTTTATCAAGTAGGTTGCCATCAAGGACAACACTCTGCATCATATTGCCAACAATATCTTCTTCTGGTGCTTCATTAGGTTCTCCTTCTATATTATTTTTATTTTATGAGGGAAAACTTTCATCATCATCATCCTCAATTATTTTTATTTCCCTTTTGGGAGTTGTGAGAGATTCATCAATCAAAATATCAATACATTCAACAATCTTTCGAAGTCTCTTATTGTAGCATTTGTATGTTTTACTTCTAGAAGAATAACCAATACATATTCCTTCATCTGCTCTAGGTTCAAACTTACCAAGTTTTTTCATCATTATTTTTTATATAACATTTTCTTTCAAAAACTTTAAAGTTATTCACAGTGGGAGTATTTCCATACCATAGTTCATAAGGATTTTTATCACTATTTACACGAACATGATCCTTGTTGAGAATATTTACTCCATTATGTGCAACTTCACCCCAAAAGGTGTTAGGAATCCCAAATTCATCAAGCACAGCACGAGCCATTTGCTGAACTGTTCTATTCATTATTTTTGCCTCACCATTTTTTTCTAGAGTTCCAGCTACATAAAACTGTATTTTTATGCCATATTGTTCACAGAATTCAAAGAATTCATCTGATATGTATTCTCCTCCTTGGTCAAATATAAGACATTTGACTTTTAGATCTAATTCATTTTCCACTAAATCTTTGAAGACCTTAATTTTTTCAAATGCTTCATCTTTATGTTTCATTAAACTGATCCAAAAGATCCTAGAAAAGTCATCAATGAATAAGATATAGTATTTTTCTCCATGAGGTGACGTTTTCCTTACAGTTCCTCATAAATCAGTATGCATAAGTTCAAGAGGATTACTTCCAAATCCTTCTTTGGAATTAAATTTAACCCTAGTTTTCTTACCTAATTGGCATGCTTTTCATATGGTACTTTCGGGTAGAGTGATTTTGGGTAGATCACGAACAACTTTAAGCCTGCTTGATTTTCTTATTTGAGAAAAGCTCAGATGTCCCAATCGTTTGTGCCATAACCAGTTTTTTGTAGATTTACCTAGATAACATTTATCTTGGCCACCTTTCAATATATACAGATTTCTTGTTGTTCTTTTTTCTTTTATTATGGTATTTCCTGTGTCAAGTTCACGAACCACACACTCTTTTGATCAAAGGACAACATCATTTCCTTGGTCACACATTTTACTAACACTCAACAAGTTATGCTTTAATCCATCAACATACATAACATTGTTATCTTTAACCTTTTCTTTTAGAAAAACAAATATTTTACCCTTAATGATAGCAGTAGAGTCATTTCCAAAAGTAACATTCTTTTCCTTATCTAATGCATTGTATGAAATAAGTTTATCTTTATCACTTTTCATGTTTTTTGAAAATCCACTATCAATGTACCATTGATTTTCTTCTCCTTCTGCAAATAACACTATGCCACAACTTACAAATTGTAAGTCCTTCTTTCTCCACACCTTGGAACTTGTGGATATTTGTTCTTTTGGCAAAAGTTTGCTCCTGCATTCATATTCTTCATGTCCAAAGTTATTGCAAAATGAACATTCAATTTCGTCTTGAAGAGGATAAAAATTGTTATAAGTATTCTTATTTATTCCTGTCTCATTTATTTGCTTTCTTGCTTCTCTGGTCATGATGGTTTTTTATGCAACAAATTGAGTAGCTTTGTGACCAAAATTATGACATGAGAAACAATGTCCATTAAAGAAGAAATTTCTACGATCATAGAACCTTCTAGTGTTGGTTACCTTTTGACTGATATTTCTATTTTTTTTCATCCTTGAATTTGAATGATCATGCTTTACCTGGACATTGTATGTGTTCTTTTTCTAAGTAACAACGATTTTCTAGCTGGATTTTACTACATTTAGATAGCTTGTAGCTAAGGAATTTTATAACTAAGAAGATTCACCAATATATCTAAGACTTTTCTTCATAAGAGGAAAACATTGAACCTTGATAATTTCATCTAAGGTTTCAGATCCTTTAGAAAATCTAAGATTTAGATTTTTTTAATTTTTTAATTTCCTTTCTTAGACTTACTATTTCACATTATAATTTCTCATTGTGCTTCTCCTTTTCTATGAGTTGATTATTTAGAGTATCTATGGCCATTTTGTTCTCTTCCATGCATATTTTGAGTTGAGTGAATTCTTCAAGAAAAAAAATTCCTCTAAATCATCCATAAAAGTATCTTTAGCCTCACTTGTTTCTTTTTCAAATGCCATGAGTAGACTAATATCTTGATCAGATTCTCCTTCTTCACTATTTGACAAGCCATCACTATTTTCATGAGCGTAGTAACTTTTAGGCTATTGAAAAATTGTCTCCTATTCCCTTTTGCTAAATCCTTTACCTTATCATGATTATATTTATGGGGACATTTACCAGCATAATGACCCACTCTTCCACAAGAAAAAATTTGAAAGGAAGCTTACCTCTGAACCTTCCAGTGCCAAGTTGAAGTTTCTTTACGAAATTTACCTCATCTTCTTCTGATACATACCCTGATTCTTTTTGTTCTTCCTTATCCTTTCCTTTTGCAGTAGCTCTAAAAGCTGCTTCTTTGACTTCAAACGAACCTCCTTTTCTCATTTCAAAAGAAGTCAGGAACACATGAAGTTTAAAAATAGTAAGAGTCTGAAGATCCCGCTTCTCTTAAATAGTAGACACTTTTGACTCGAATTTAGGAGTTAGAGATCTTAATATTTTCTCTACTAAAGTTGTGTCTCTTATTTCTTCACCTAAATTTCTCATACGATTTAGGATCTCATCTAGATGTAAAAAGAAACTAGAAATACTTTCATCAGTATGCATTCTGAGATTTTCATATTGAATTCTGAGAGATTGTAGTTTAGCACTTTTTACCTTGGCATCACTTCTATAGCTCAGAATTTTTTGTCCCATATATCCTTTGATGTTTAACTGCATAACCTTGAAAAATTATGATTCAGTCAATCTTCCCAATAATGCATTGACAACTTTTGCATTATTTCCATAGTTCTTCCTTGTTGTTGGATCTGTGGGAACTGCAGCTAGATATCGGTAACTGCCTTCAAAAATTTCCCAAACATCTGCTCCAAGACACTGAAGATACGATATTTTTCTTGTCTTACAGAAGATTATATTATTTCAGTTAAATATTGGTGGTCTGATAGATTTTGTTCCATCTTGATTTCTCATCTTGGATTATCTTTCTTCTAGCGATTAAGCTTCTTCAGAAGGACCTGCCCTGATACCAATTGTTGGAAATACTAAGAGGGGCAGGGGGTGAATCAGTATTTACAAGAATCACAATCTATTTTCTTTTCTTTTACTGATTTCTATATGCGACTCTTATTATTCCAACTAGCGTATGTATGCGGTTATCTTAAATGAATCTTATGTATACCTAAATAACTTAATATTCAGATAAATATTTGAAAACATTTCTTAGCCCAGTTCATCATTTATGCATCGGAAATTTAATTAGTAAACATGTGCATTAATAATAGAATAAATCATCACACAAGGGTATCACACATGAACACCAATAAGTAAGGTGGAAACCCAAGTCAAGATTAAACCACCAATGTTGTCGTCTTTGTCTTCAATATTTATTATATAGAAAACTTCTTACAATGTTTTACTGATGCAGACTCATGTCAGTACGTAGGCACCCACCTGCAGAATGCTACAACCTTGTCTCGTTCTCAAACTATTACTGGAAGGGAGCTTCAACCCCCCGATCTCGTTTACCAGCCACTACTGGAAGGGAGCTACAACCCCTTAAACTGATCACCAGCTTCTACTAGCAGGAAGCTTCCACTTCCACACTGAAGGCTTCAACCCTCAGAACCACTACAGGCCATGTTTCATAAATTTTCACACTAGATCTAGTAGCTTCAACACAACAAAATTTGTAGATCAACACCAATAGCCATAAACCAATGTTTAAATAGAAAAGTGAGATCAATGTAACCAGATCATAACAATAAACCTAGACTTCTGAATTAACATGCAGAATCAACTTCAACCCTTATCACTCATAAAAATGTATACGCTACTTTAGTTACTGCAACCTACATATATACGCGCTTTCCTAAGGACGAACCTGTGTATAGATATTTATATACTGAATTTAGGAATATAATCATACTCAGAACATATCAAAGACATTCAGGCATACTTTATCAAATTTACATAACCCTTATTCAGTCAGCAACATCCATCATATTCAAACACCTAGTCCCTGATCATAATCAACTAGAATTATAAACATTATTCAAACAATCTAGATCTACATGAAGACTTCATTGACAGACAACAGAAATATAGCAGAAATGATCAAACATTTTCTTCAGAAATATTAAAAAAAATCCTAACTTCCATACGTGCTTTTGCTGAAACAAACCTGTGTGCATACGCTCTTTCACCATGATGAACCATCGTATAGATCTATAAATATTCAGGACTGCTTGACACTTTATATCAATAGACTTAATCAGATCATACCCTTCACTTCAAAAAACATGCATCAGATCACAGATCTTAAAATCTCACCAATAGATCAAGCAAATACATAGTCATTTCAAGTCTAGAGATCCTGATCCATAATTTTATTCATAGGTACATCATTATTTCAGATCTATTAATAAATTGTAACACATTCCATGCAGATATACTTCAGAGTGAAGTATTCAATCAATAACCATACACTTGCACCCTTTTCACTACGATCTTCTTCTCCTTATAAATTTTGAGCCTTAGCCAATACCATGAGCAAAAACCACACAAGTGTCGATGGTATTCTTGGACGGAATCAAATAGACAACACAACGCTCAATACTATGGGCTAAAACCATGGTAAGGAACCCTCGTATCATAAAATGAGCTCATAAGTACATAGGTGCCTCTACTTCTTCGTACCCGCATATATACGTGACTTTTCTTCACCAAAACTGTGTATACAATAATTCTAGATGTATACACGTGTTGCCTTCATAAAACCTGCAAGTATACGTGGGTTGCCTTCATTAAACCTCTGTATACATCTTTAAAATTTATCTTTATTATTCCCTTGTCCCTGACTAGAATTCCTTTCTCTGTCACATCTGAACTGACCTGAATATACATCAATTTTACATATTTTAGAAATAGGTTGCTATCAAAAGGAAACTCATTGAGTAGATTTCCATCAAGGAAAACATAACAACACATTACAACATAATTCCAACAGTTAAGTGGCCTGAGGTCGTAGTTGTAAATGCGAGTGGCAGCAGTCATAACAATTTCCGGTGAGGCATCCCTGGGGTCAGTCGGACGTCTAGGGTGGGTGTATGGTTGCCATGGATGTCATGGTTGGGTGTGGTAAAATAATGCGTAGCTCCGACCAAGGGTGAATAGGGACTCCTGCCAAGTGAGAAATGTGAATGCATGGGTGGGAGTTCTCTCCTCAAAAATATTCGTACACTTACCAAAAAAATATAGAATGGGTTTGGATGTACAAGGACAGAGACGAGTTCCCCTATAAACATGAAATAATATGTCATATGGTGTGAGGAGTGTGTTTTGCTTAGGGTGGGGGGACCATTGGTTGGTCTCAGTGCGAGGGTGATGAGGGGGATGAAAAATGTCACAGATGGGCTATGCTAATGGGGGTGTGATAGGCCAAGTGTGAGACGCAGTGGTGTGCTTTTTTATCTGCTTGTGAGAATGGTAGCCCGGGAAAGGGGTTTTAGCATGACATGGGTAAAACTTGACTTGATGTATGATGGATGAATGAACATGAATTACTTCATGGGCTTGGATTTTTATGGCCATGGCTCCTGACTTTTGGTGTATGGTCTACATGAGTGATGGATGCCATGGAGGGTAAGGCTCTACCAACCCGCAAGGGTGTTTATCATGTGCAAGGTGGGGTTATGATAAACATGGTCGGGTGAATAAAACCTATGGTTTATTTATTTGGAGAAATGATTTCAGGATATGCAAAGATTCTTCACAGAGCCTACCACGGTAGGGGAGGAATGATACCTTCTCTTGTACCTTTGTTGGTTGGGACATATGGTGATTCAACATGTTTGTAATACCTGCAACCAATACCCCAAGTAAAATCATATTTTTCATATAAAAATATTTGAAATAATTTTAATGTAAAGCAAGAAGAGAGGGCATACCTGTTGTGAATGAAAATAAATTTTTTGAGGTGTGGATTGATGGGGTCTAGTTTGAACACGATGAAGTGTTGATCAATGTTTTTCTCACAGTTTTGCAATCGGGTAATCCGAGCTCTAGTTATGGTCTGTCAAATAATGAGAAAAGGATGATATATGGGAAAATATGGCTCATTTAAACTCATTTGTGTCTTTTGAGAGTCTAAGGTCAAAGTTGAGCCCCTGCTCTCGAGCCTTTCTTGTCGTTGCAGTCAGCTTGAGTACCCTAGATTCATGCCGTCAGTGTCAGGTAGGACCGTAAACGTCCAAATTTTCATTTTTTTCATTTTCTTGCATGGGGGTTCCATACAAATATGGATTTGAACAGACTTTGTACCCCTTTTTTGACTCGGTCGCGTGGGTGATCAAGGCTGACCTGCGCGGTCCTCGTGCAAAAGGAAAATTTTGCTCGAGGCCTTCGTTCCCAGGAAAGCTTGTGTACAATGGACCACCCATCTGTATTAGATATAAATGTGCGGTCATGGCACCTGAGCTCTGCACAGGCATGGTGGAGTCGAATTTTTGAAAAAAAAATATAATCTTTTGGGTTTGAAAAACTGATTTTTTGGTTTTTTCTCTGGTGACAGGATGTTGTGGCGGGAGAGAGACTGGCCTAATCTCCTTGCATCTCTGGCCCAAGAACTCGGTGTTTAGGGGGTTTTGGCGTAGTATGGGTTACTCAAATTTTTAGAGAACAACCTACTGAGATCAAAGGATGGCTTACTGCGATACCTCGTCCATTGCTAGAAAAAGAGATAACATGTTATGGTGTTGCGCCATAGGGACATCGTCATCCAGCTGGAGACCGACGTTTACTTTGTGACTGGTCTACTGGCTCAGGGAGAGGCTCTTTTGTACCCATTCCTAGCTTCGGGAGTGAACATTCGTCGTTGGGCCCAAGATCACTGTGGTCCTGATGTGATCACTCAGGGATGCGTCTGTGTGAGATTTGAGACAGACTTATCTGAGAGGGCTGCTCTAGCAATGATAGTTCACCTATCAAGGTCGATATCACCTCATTGAGCATCGAGCCCACATATTGCAGTTTTTCGTCGGCTTCAAGCCGATCATTTCTACGACTAGGCTCTCTATGTCTACCAGGGCATTGTTACACAGCTAGGAAAGGCCTAGAGGGGTACCATTAAGGTCTTCACTTATGCGAGTATCCTCTGCAATATCATGTATGAGAGGGTAATGATTCTTAGGCCTTTTTTGGTAGTGACCCTAGTTCCTCCAAGGGATCCTATGATGCGTCGGTGGGCACCTATGATGCCCTGTGGTGGAGGAGGAGATGCGGGTCGCTACTGGAATGCAACGGTTGAGGCATGGTTCGAGGTGAACCCCCAGATGTTTCTGGACTATCTATACTCTACAATGGACTTCCGGGGGTACCTGGATATGGGTCTCCCTTCAAGTTATGCATGGGGCCTGGTAGGTATGAACTTTGATGCTTTTCTTCATTTTTGAGGATTTTTATTAGATATATATATATATATATATATATATATATATATAATGAACATACTCAGAAATTGAATGATATTCAATCTAATATGGGTATTATCTCTAAATATTTGGATCACCTTCAAGATGCACTTCCTACTCCTGCTTCTCCTCCCCATTATAGAGAAGTAGATGTATCCAGTTCTAAGTTAAAATTCTCTTCCAGTTCTGATGAGCAAAAACACATTCTTTTTAAGGGGGTAGAGAATTTAGATATAATAAGACTTGAGAAAATTCAGAAAGGAATCAGTTTAGCTAAAGAAAAGATAGAATTGATGAAGAATAGAATAGCTGATTTTCCTTCTGTAGAAAGCCTATGGTTACCCAAGAACTATGTCAGTCTTAGTTCTTTAATAACACAAAATGGCCAATCATCTGCTCCTACAATTCTGGCCATGTCAGGAGTAACTTCTACTCAGAGAACCCCTGGTGAACAAACACAAGGTGAACCAAGTTCGAAAAGGGATAGAAGTGATTCCTTTTATTTTTCTCATAAAGGAAAGAAAGATTCTAGTGGTGCTACTCCTCATGAAGCATCAGCCACAAGCCCTTTTGGTAGATATACTGAAAATCTTCAGTCAACACCAGTAAGACTAGACAATCCTGCTTCTAAAGGATATGGAAATTCATTATTAGTAAATATTGATTGTCTAGATTATAATGAAGTCATTGCTATTTTCCATAATGTCCATGCTTGGGCATTACAGAGAAAAGCTGAAACAAAAGCAGACTGGTCTGACATAGTAACCCAAATAATTTGGTCTTTTACTAGTATATTAAAGCAATGGTGGGAAAAATTGGCAGAAAATGAGAAAGATCAAATAGTTGAAAATGAAGATGATCCTTTAAAGGCTCTATTTGATGCTTTGAAACATGAGTTTGTTGGGATAGTTCCGGAAGAATCAGCTCATCATGCACAATTATTCCTGTCCCAGAAATTATGTAATATTGATCATTTGCAAGAATATTTTTGTGTTATGCAGAAATTATTATATCAGGCAAATGATCCCCACAATGTTGCATATTTAAGGTATTACATAGCATCTATGCCAGGAAAAATTCCTGATCTAATCAACCAGTATATAGAGACCCACAAAATAAATTTGGAAGGCCAATATTTTCTAGTTGTCCAGCAGCTAATAGTAACAGTTTTGCAGAAAGAATGTGCAGAAAGCAAAGCTAAGAAGAATTTTAAGAAACAAATGCACTTTAGTACAAAATTCTGCAATAATTTCAAGGAAACCTATTATTTTGGGTGTCATAGGAAAAGTGCTAAAGCAATTTCAAAAAATTCTTGTTCTTGCAAGTCTGATAAATATGTGCCAAAAAGAAAGAAATACTATCCTTCAAAGAAATCATTTAAAGGAAGAAGGATAGTATTTAGGAAAAGGACAAAACCTTCTAAAAAAGTTGTTTGCTTTATTTGTGGGAAAGAAGGTCATTATGCCAATACTTGTAGAGAAAAGAAAGACAAAAAGCAAATGAAAATTGTAGATATCTTTTCTACTGTTCATAATCCACAAGATTGGGATCTTATATCCCATTCAGAAGGTGAATATTTTGAAGTCTCTAGTTCCTCTTCAGAATCTGAAGACAATGGAATTCCTGAAATTGGAAAGTTAGTATTAGATTCTGAGTCTTCTGACTCGGATGAAACTTTCATTCCTGATATTAAAATGTTTCATTCTTCAGAAGATTTACAGTTGAGGATTGCAACAGTCAAAGCTGAATTAGCACAGCTTGACCCAGTCCAGTTTACAGCAAGGAGAAGATTGACAGAAAAACTTGAGAAACTGGAAAGTCAGTTACCATCCAAGAAGAAAAAGAAAGAAAGATTTTCAAATGATGATTTCATACAACAAGAGTTTGATTCACTGTTCAAACCTTTGCAGATCACAAAATCTACAGGTATGAATCAAATTGATACTCTTAAGAAAAAAATCACAGATTTAGAATCTTCCATCCATCATACTAGATCAGAGATGATTCAGTTATCATTCAAGCTCCAATTACTTATTTCTGATTATGATGAATGCAATTCTAAACTGACAAGATTACTGATGAAGAATGTTCCAGAAGAAAATATTCCAAAGACAAATGTAGAATTGGTCGATGTCATGGGAATAGGAGACAGAGTTGTAATTCCCATAAAGATTAAATTTCCCAGTATAAAATCCTACACTTTGGATGCACAGTTTGACTCTGGAGATATGAATAGTTGCTGCAAGTATGGAGCCATTCCATCTTATTATTGACAGCCTACTAAACTTCAGTTCAGGGCTATTACTAAAGATCTGATGGAAATTAATCACATAGCTCCTGAATTTCCTATCTATTTGAACAATGTACAAGTTTTTGTTACTTTGTATAGTTTTGATACTGGTACTGATGTTTTGTTAGGTCAAGATTTCTTGAAAAAATATTTTCCAGTTACTTTTGGTAAAGAATCTGTTACTTTTACCACAAAGGCTGGTTTAGTTACAGTTACTGCTTCAAATGATTATAAAGTGAATGTTCAGCCTGAAGAAGAAGATCTAGTTCATAACAGTTTGCAAGATTTATCAAAACTCAACAAGATTGTCAAAAATGCTAAATATCATGGTCCTAAAACCTTGCAGTATATTTCTGAAAAACTCCGAAAAGATTGTATTGCTAATAGACCAGATGCCTTTTGGACACGAGAAAAATATTTTGTAGCACTCCCATATAAAGAAGGATACATTTCTAAGCCACAGAATGCTAGTGCTAACCACACCAGTCCAAAAGAACAGGAATTGTGTAAAGAAGAAATTGGTCAGCTACTCTAGCAAAAGCTTATTGAACCTTGCAAGAGCCCTTGGGCTTGTCATTCCTTCTATGTCAATAAGCATAGTGAGTAGAAACGAGGAAAGAAAAGGCTTGTGATCAATTACAAAGCCTTAAATGAGGCTCTTTTGCCGATCAGGTATCCTCTGCCTAATAAAGAATTGTTGCTTGCTAAAATTGCTAATGCCAATGTTTTTAATCTCAAAAGTGGTTTCTGGCAGATTGGCATTCTTCCTGCTGACAGATATAAAACTTCATTTACAGTCCCCCATGGTCAGTATCAATGGACAGTCATGCCGTTTGGCTTGAAAAATGCTCCCTCTGAATTTCAGAAATGGATGGAAGACATTTTTGGTGGGGTAGATTATATCATAGTCTATATAGATGATTTGCTTGTCTTCAGTAAAGATGTAAATAGTCACAAGATGCATATAGAACAGTTTTACCAGCTTGTCTATAAGCATGGACTGGTCCTCTCAGACTCAGAAGAAAAATTCCAGATTGGTAAAATCGGGATAGATTATTTGGGATTGCACATAGAACAAGGTCATGTGGAACTTCAACCTCATGTTCTAACTCATCTGTTAAAGTTTCCTGATTTTATTCCTAATGTAAAGACTCTTAAAAGGTTTCTTGGATGTTTGAATTACATAAGAAACTTTTATGAAAACCAATCTGAAGATACAAAGGTCCTTCTGAACAGATTAAAGAAGAAAGCCGTTAGCTGGACAAATGAAATGACAAAAGCAGTCAGAAGTATTAAGAGTAAGATTAGTGATATACCAAAGCTTAAACTTCCAGATACTAATCTTCCCTTTATTCTTGAAACAGATGCTTCTGATCATACTTGGGCTACAGTGTTGTTGCAGAAGCATGGGAGAAAAGAACTTGTGTGTGCCTATTCTTCAAGTACTTTTGATGATACTGAGAAAAAGTATCCTTCTTCACATAAGGAGATACTTCATTAGGGGAATTTTGAGGTCTAAAATGGGCCTCCTAATGAAATTATAAAATAATAGTGGAAAAAATCTAATAAGATTTGATGACATCATCAAATTTTAGAGGGAAAAATGAAAAAACTACTTTTTCAATTCATATTTTCAACTTATCTCCTAAAGTTTTTACTCAAATTTCGAGCGGGAGTACTCGTTGGATGCAGAATTTAATTCCCCATCCAAGGAGTACCCATGTTGCATACTTTCGATGGGTCCTACTACACGAAAAATAAGAAATACATAAAAAAACGTGATTACAATCACGTTTTTTATGTATTTCTCATTTTTCGTGTAGAAGAGTTCATTGAAAGTATGCAACATGGGTACTCCTTGGATGAGGAATTAAATTCCGCATCCAACGAGTACTCCCGCTCGAAATTTGAGTAAAAATTTTGGGAGATAAGTTTAAAATACGAGTTGAAAAAGTAGTTTTTATTATTTTATTATTTTTTAATATTTTTACTTTTTTACTCCAAAAATGGTGAATCATCCATTATGGATGACATCATCATCTTGAATCCTATTGGTTTTTATAAAGTTTATTTTTGTTGTACATTTTTCTTATGAGGCCCATTTTAGACCTCAAAATTCCCCTAATGGCAGTAAAAAGAGGCATCAAAAGGTTTCATCTATTCCTGAAAAGTGTTAGGTTTATTGTCAGGACAGATTTGAAGCATATGAAAAGTATCTTAGCAAATAAAAGATTGCTAGAACAAGGCAACACCAAAGTTTTGCGATGGGCACTATGGCTTGAAGGAATTGATTTTGATATAGTCTACAAGTCAGGTGCAGAAAATTATCTTGCTGACATGCTTACAAGAGAAGGAGCTCAAGAAATCAAAGAGATAAAAATGTTCAGGTCGCTTCATCAGGGTGAAGCATCATCATCAAAGTCTGTTAAGTCTAGTCGAGTCAGGTCAATAACAATCTATAGCAATTTTCATTATGAGTTTTGTTTTAGCAAGTGTCTTGACGAAAACAATTCTTGGTCTTACCATTATGTCTTAGGCAAATCATACTACAAAAATGGTTTGATTAGAAGAGTCTAGATGGTCATACACTAGAGAGTTACCTTATAGGAGGATAGACCACGAAGCGTGTATATTATGCATTATATAGGGAGCAAGATCCTGTTTATTTTGGGTGTATTATTCGAAAATACGACTAGACATGGGAAGACTGATTTCTCCATTCATGCAATGCTGAGATTCATGGGTCAGGTCTGGATTATTTTATCTATACATTCTGATGATGATAGAAGTAATAATTGGTGGAGTCCTTGGTTCAAAGCTGTTCATGTTTAGGTATATGCACCGAGAGTTCGTCACATATTTGATAGGAGTTATTCGAATTCACTAATATCCTCAATTGGGAGTTGCTTGTAGTCTGCTCGGGAATGACTTTGTTGGTAGGGTACATTTAATTTTGCCCATTTGAAAACAATAGTGGTAGCCAATGAAAGGAGACTGAGTCATTTAATCTTTCTACTAAGATTCGGAGGTTTAATATCGGTAAATGAATCGAGAAAGACCTCCACATCGTATACTTTTTCCTTTCTACTGCGTGAAGAGAAGATGCTCCGGTTTGGTTTGGATGAGTCAATTCCATACGAAGTACTTGCTCCCCGATACTAGATGCTTTGTTACAAAAGAAAGATGGGAAGATGACGAGATAGGATCATGAACATGATTATGATAGACAGGGAGCTAATGATTGATTGATTGAGGATCACTCATATGAAATCCTTGCATATCCTACTTTAGTTTGTACATATTCTACTTTTGGTTTTCAGTGAGTGTAGTGGCAAAATAAAAATCTCCCCTTGTGTATTTACTTTATAAAAGAGCCAATGTCCTAGATTCGAGCCATCATTTATTAATTAGATTGTGTACGATTCGGTCCCCATATGGCCTAGCCTCCAAGGGCGAGACCTAACAAGTGTTTGTCCCCACTTGCTTGTGAATGCTTTATGTTGTTTCATTTCTTTTGAGTACATAGTCCTTTCTGTGATAGACATCTTGCATGATGATCCTAGCCAAAGTTTTATCTTTTGATTCCAAGTTCGATAAAATTTTTGCATAGGGTGACCTGCTAGAGGATATTATAAATACTAGCATTGTAAGTTCATTTGACATTTGGAAATTGAGAGTCTTAGTGTGTTTTGAGTGCGAGGCGAGTTTCTCACCACTCTTGCATCTGCCAGAAGTTTCTCGAAATCTGCTTGCATCACGAAATTTGATTCTAAAAGTCTTGTAATACATTTTTTGTGAAGATATACTAATTTGAGAAGCGAGAACATTTCAATGCTGGGCATTGTCTTATCTTTTGAGTATAGTTATAAAATTGGTATCGGAGCCATACGGTTCTTTGTCCAAGCAATTTTTCTTATGCACGGTTTCCATTAGGAGAGTATTGGTTCATGCTGTATTTGTTTATGAGTTGGAGTTAGAGGTAAAGCTTTGGTTTGAGAGCAGAAAGGTGAAGGAATGCAGTGTTTTCTTTCCTGGAGTACAAATACTTCTTCTCCTCTATTCAGGTGCATACTTTTATTCATTCTCAATGGCTGGTTCTATGAATGAATTCATTCAAAAACCTGAAGACAGGAAATTAGCTCATAAGAATAGATGGTATTTTCTCAATAAATTCTTAAATAAATCTCAAGATAATGATATCTTATATGATGAGAAAGTTCTTGTGCAAGAATATGAGCCACAACCAAATTATAAATTTCCAAAGATAGATGTAGAAAAACTATATAAAATTCAAGTGTTTCAGTTTAAAGCAACTCAGTTATTCAAACAATGCCCATATTGAAATGTTCTCAGCTCAAATTATATATCTTCACAGAAAATGTATTACAGACTTTAGAATCAAATTTCTGTGATGCAAGCAGATCGAGAAACTTCTCGTAGATGACGAGCAAGAAACTCAAACTCAGACTCGAAAACACTAAGACTCTAAATTTTCGAATGTCAAATGAACTTACAAATGCTAGTATTTATAATATCCTAGCGAGGTCACCAGGTTAAAAACTTTTACTAGAGAACTTGGAATCAAAAGATAAACTTTCCGGCTAGATCATCATGCAATATGTCTATCACGAAAGGGACTATGTACTCAAAAGAAATGAACAGTCCTTAAAGATTCGGGCAAGTGGGGACAACCACTTGTTATCTAAAGTCCCTTGGAGGCTAGGCCATATGGGGACCGAATCGAGACACTAATCTGATTAGTACAATTATGGCGAGAATCTAGGACATCGGCTCTTTTATAAAGTAAATACACAGGTGGAGATTTTTATTTGGCCTAAATCCCACAGAAAAAGCGAAAAGTAGAATATGTACAAACTAAAAGTAGGGATATCGAGGATTTCATATGAGTGATCGTTACAATCAATCATTTGATATTACTGTCATCATAATCATGTTCATGATCTGTGCAGTCATCTTCATCTTGTTGTAACAAAGCATCTATATCGAGGGAGCAAGTACATGGTATGGAATTGACTCATCCAACCAAAGCTGAGCATCTTCTTTCGAAAGCAACAGATAGAAAGGAAAAGTATACAGATGTGGAGTTCTTTCGATTCATCTACTGATATTAAACCTCTGAATATTATAGAAAGATTAAATGACTCATCCTCTTCATTAGCTACCACTATTGTTTTCAAATGGGCAAAATTAAATTCTACAACAAAGTCATTCAGCGACTACAGCAACTCCCAATTGAGGGATATTAGTGAATTCAGAAATAACTCCTATCAAATATGTGACGAGCTCACGGGCATATACCCTAAAATGAATGGTTTTGAACCAGAGGACTCCACCAATTATTACTTCTATCTATCATGTAAAGCATAAAAAATAACTTTGGCGACCCATGAATCTAGCCCGTTTGATGAATGGAGAAATAGTCTTCCCATGTCGATCGGTGATACGAATACACCCAAAAATAAACAGGATTTGGCTCCCTAGATAATGCATAATATACACACCATGGTCTAATCCTATAAGGTAACTCTCTAGTGTATGACCATCTAGACTCTTCAGAATCAAACCATTTTTGTAGTATGATTTTCCTAAGACACAATGGTAAGACTAAGAATTGTTTTGCAAGACACTCTAACCAAAACTCATAATGACAATTGCTACAGATTGTTATTGACCTGACTCGACTAGACTTAATAGACTTTGATGATGATGCTTCACCCTGATGAAGAGGCCTGAACATTTTTATCTCTTTGATTTCTTGGGCTCCTTCTCTTGTAAGCATGTCAGCAATATAATTTTCTGCACCTGACTTGTAGACTATATCAAAATCAAATCCTTCAAGCCATAGTGCCCATCGCAAAACTCTGGTGTTGCCTTGTTCTAGCAATCTTTTATTTGCTAAGATACTTTTCATATGCTTCAAATCTGTCCTGACAATAAACCTGACACTTTTTAGGAATAGATGAAACCTTTTGATGCCTCTTTTTACTGCAAGTATCTCCTTATCTGAAGAAGGATACATTTTCTCTATATCAGCAAAAGTACCTGAAGAATAGGCACACACAAGTTCTTTTCTCCCATGCTTTTGCAACAGCACTGCATCCCAAGTATGATCAAAAGCATCTGTTTCAAGAATAAAGGGAATATTAGTATCTGGAAGTTTAAGCTTTGGTAGATCACTAATATTACTCTTAATACTTCTGACTGCTTTTGTCATTTCATCTGTCCAGCTAATGTCTTTCTTCTTTAATCTGTTCAAAAGGGCCTTTGTATCTTCAGATTGGTTTTCATAAAAGTTTCTTATGTAATTCAAACATCCAAGAAACCTTTGAAGAGTCTTTACATCAGGAATAAAATCAGGAAACTTTAACAGATGAGTTAGAACATGAGGCTGAAGTTCCACATGACCTTGTTCTATGTGCAATCCCAAATAATGTATCCTGATTTTACCAATCTGGAATTTTTCTTCTGAGTCTGAGAGGACCAGTCCATGCTTATAGACAAGCTGGTAAAACTGTTCTAGATGCATCTTGTGACTATTTACATCTTTACTGAAGACAAGCAAATCATCTATATAGACTATGATATAATCTACCCCACCAAAAATGTCTTCCATCCGTTTCTGAAATTCAGAGGGAGCATTTTTCAAGCCAAACGGCATGACTGTCCATTGATACTGACCATGGGGGACTGTAAATGCAGTTTTATATCTGTCAGTAGGAAGAATGCCAATCTGCCAGAAACCACTTTTGAGATCAAATTTTCTAAAAACATTGGCATTAGCAATTTTAGCAAGCAACAACTCTTTATTAGGCAGAGGATACCTGATCGGAAAAAGAGCCTCATTTAAGGCTTTGTAATTGATCACAAGCCTTTTCTTTCCTCTTTTCTGCTCACTGTGCTTATTGACATAGAAGGTAGGACAAGCCCAAGGGCTTTTGCAAGGTTCAATAAGCTTTTGCTGGAGTAGCTGACCAATTTCTTCTTTACACAATTCCTGTTCTTTTGGACTCATGTGGTTAGCACTAGCCTTCTGTGGCTTAGAAATGTATCCTTCTTTATATGGGAGTGCTACAAAATATTTTTCTCATGTCCAAAAGGCATCTGGTCTATTAGCAGTACAATATTTTCGGATTATGTCAGAAATATACTACAAGGTTTTAGGACCATGCAATTTAGCATTTTTGACAATCTTGTTGATTTTTGATAAATCTTGCAAACTGTTCTGAACCAGATCTTCTTCTTCATGCTGAACATTCACTTTATAATCATTTGAATCAGGAACTGTAACTAAACCAACCTTTGTGGTAAAAGTAACAGATTCTTTACCAAAAGTAACTGACAAATATTTTTTTAAGAAATCTTAACCTAACAAAACATCATTACCAGTATCAAAACTATACAAAGTAACAAAAACCTGTACATTGTTCAAATAGATAGGAAATTCAGGAGCTATGTGATTGATTTCCATCAAATCTTTAGTAATAGCCCTGAACTGAAGTTTAGTAGGCTGCCAATAATAATATGGAATGGCTCCATACTTGCAGCAACTACTCATGGCTCTAGAGTCAATCTGTGCATCCAAAGTGTAGGATTTTATACTGGGAACTTTAATCTTTATGGGAATTACAACTCTGTCTCCTATTCCCATGACATCGACCAATTCTACATTTGTCTTTGGAATATTTTCTTCTGGAACATTCTTCATCAGTAATCTTGTCAGTTTAGAATTGCATTCATCATAATCATAAATAACTAATTGGAGCTTGGATGATAACTGAATCATCTCTGATCTAGTATGATGGATGGAAGATTCTAAATCTGTGATTTGTTTCTTAAGAGTATCAATTTGATTCATACCTATAGATTCTGTGATCTGCAAAGGTTTGAACAGTGAATCGAACTCTTGCTGTATGGAATCATCATCTGAAAATCTTTCTTTCTTTTTCTTCTTGGATGGTAACTGACTTTCCAGATTCTCAAGTTTTTATGTCAATCTTCTCCTTGCTGTAAACTGGACTGGGTCAAGCTGTGCTAATTCAGCTTTGACTTCTACAATCTTCAACTTTAAATATTCTGAAGCATGAAACATTGTAATATGAGGAATGAAAGTTTCATTCGAGTCAGAAGACTCAAAATCTAATACCAAATTTCCAATTTCAGGAATTCCATTGTCTTCAAATTCTGAAGAGGAACTAGAGACTTCAAAATATTCACCTTCTGAATGGGATATAAGATCCCAATCTTGTGGATTATGAACAGTAGAAAAGATATCTACAATTTTCTTTTGCTTTTTGTCTTTCTTTTCTCTGCAAGTATTAGCATAATAACCTTCATTCCCACAAATAAAGAAAACAATTTTTTTAGAAGGTTTTGTCCTTTTCCTAAATACAATCCTTCTTCCTTTAAATGATTTCTTTGAAGGATAATATTTATTTCTTTTTGGCACATATTTATCAGACTTGCAAGAACAATAATTTTTTGAAATTGCTTTAGCACTTTTCCTATGACACCCAAAATCATAGGTTTCCTTGAAATTATTGCAGAATTTTGTACTAAAGTGCATTTGTTTCTTAAAATTCTTCTTAGCTTTTCTTTCTGCACATTCTTTTTGCAAAACTGTTACTATTAGCTACTAGACAGCTGCAAAATATTGGCCTTGCAAATTTATTTTGTGGGCCTCTATATACTGGTTGATTAGATCAGGAATTTTTCCTGGCATAGATGCTATGTAATACCTTAAATATTGCAACATTGTGGGGATCATTTGCCTGATATAATAATTTCTGCATAACACAAAAATATTCTTGCAAATGATCAATATTACATAATTTTTGGGACAGGAATAATTGTGCATGATGAGTTGATTCTCTTGGAACTATGCCAACAAACTCATGTTTCAAATTATCAAATAGAGCCTTTAAAGGATCATCTTCATTTTCAACTATTTGATCTTTCTCATTTTCTGCCAATTTTTCCTACCATTGCTTTAATATACCAATAAAAGACCAAATTATTTGGGTTACTATGTCAGACCAGTCTGCTTTTGTTTCAGCTTTTCTATATAATGCCCAAGCATGGACATTATTGAAAACAACAATGACTTCATTATAATCTAGACAATCAATATTTACTAATAATGAATTTCCATATCCATTAGAAGCAGGATTGTCTAGTCTTACTGGTGTTGAGTGAATATTTTCAGTATATCTACCAAAAGGGCTTGTGGCTGATGCTTCATGAGGAGTAGCACCACTGGAATCTTTCTTTCCTTTATGAGAAAAATAAAAGAACTCACTTCTATCCCTTTTTGAACTTGGTTCACCTTGTGTTTGTTCACCAGGGGTTCTCTGAGTAGAAGTTACTCCTGACATGGCCAGAATTGTAGGAGCAGATGATTGGCCATTTTGTGTTATCAAAGAACTAAGACTGACATAGTTCTTGGGTAACCGTAGGCTTTCTACAGAAGGAAAATCAGCTAGTCTATTCTTCATCAATTCTGTCTTTTCTTTAGCTAAACTGATTCCTTTCTGAATTTTCTCAAGTCTTATTATATCTAAATTCTCTACCCCCTTAAAAAGAATGTGTTTTTTCTCATCAGAACTGGAAGAGAATTTTAACTTAGAACTGGATACATCTACTTCTCTGTAATGGGGAGGAGAAGCAGGAGTAGGAAGTGCATCTTGAAGGTGATCCAAAGATTTAGAGATAATACCCATATTAGATTGAATATCATTCAATTTCTGAGTATGTTCATTCTGCGTCCCCAAAACTTCATTATAACCTGTGTGCATCTTTTTAATATGTTCTTTAATTTCGAGGACATCCTTGGCAATATCATCTATGTTTTGTAACATACAAACTATTTGGTAGTTTTTATAGTTATGCATCTTTTCTGACTCATTCTGTTCTGGATCTACCATATTCTTCATGTGTAACCATTGCAGATCTGCTTTCATAGTTCCATTCTTAAAAGTCCTTCTAGCATTTCCAGGTTCTAGATGCCTTTCACTGATTTTTGCAACTATGTCTTGCTGAGCTCTAGGCAATGAGAGACTTTTTATCTCTGGGATGAATATCTCTTGTTTTGGATAATCTGTAGGAGGATCTATCTGGAAAGTAGAGGATGAGGATGGAATACAAAACTGACAATCATCAGTTTTATGTGATGCAGATTTTTTATGGAGATTTCTTGGAGCAGAATGTCTTGCAGACAGGCTTCTAGGAATAGTGACAGCTGGTTGTGAGATAACAGATTTAGTGGGAAAGTCCCTACCCCCCAAAAATGGAGAGATTCTTAAAGAAGACAGAGATCTGGAGAGGGATGGAGTAGTGAACTTGAGTCCATATGACCCATCAGGATGTTGGATGATAGATAATTGTTGGGGCTCTTTGGTTGTTTGCAGTTGAGGATATTTTTGTGACAAAGGTGTATAGCTACTATTCCATTCGTCAGGAAGAGTGCATTCTGCAAAACCAATTTGTAGGGGAGCAGTATTACCAGGGCCAACAATCACTCCTTCTTTTATAGCTCGTTCTTTCAATTTTGGATTTAAAGGAGGCATGGAAGTAGAAACAAATCTCAAGCAAACAGAAGCATGCAGCTGAGCTATTTGGGACTGAGGAGCAACATCGAAACCATAGAATTGTATATAGGCATTCAAGAATTCATTGATATATGGATCTGTCAATGAAACTTGATATCGAGGTATTACAGATGACCAGGCAGGTCCATTATTTAGTGGACTTTGAAAACCTCCTAATAGAGCATCAGAGAAATTGTTCATTCGTGTATCCAACACACATGCTAAACAAGAGGTGTTGAGACCAAGTCTCACTAATGGATTAATCCCAAATTTAACCATACCAATATGAATATATTTATAACCATTTTCCAAACCCCATTCAACATCTTCTTTCTTTATCAGAGGAATTTGATATACTGACTGTCCAGTAGAGATTGGAATATTAACTAAAGTAAATCTGAATAACTGAGCTACTTTAAACTGAAACACTGGCATTTTATATAGTTTTTCTACATCTATCTCTGGCAATGTCCAATTTGGCTGTGGCTCATATTCTTGCACAAGAACTTTCTCATCATATAAGATATCATTATCTTGAGATTTATTTAAGAATTTATTGAGAAAAGACCATCTATTCTTATGAGCTAATTTCCTGTCTTCGGGTTTCTGAATGAATTCATTCATAAAACCAGCCATTGAGAATGAATAAAAGTATGCACCTGAATAGAGGAGAAGAAGTCTTTGTACTCCAGGAAAGCAAACATGGCAGTCCTTCGCCTTTACAGCTCTCAACCAAAGCTTTACCGCCAACTCCAACTCATAAACAAATACAGGAACCAATACTCTCTTAATGGAAAACTAGACAAGAAAATTGCTTGGACAAAGAACTAGTAGCTATACTCAGAAGATAAGACAATGCCTAGATTGAAATGTTCTCAGCTCAAATTATATATCTTCACAGAAAATGTATTACAGACTTTAGAATCAAATTTCCGTGATGCAAGCAGATCGAGAAACTTCTCGCAGATGCAGAGCAGGGAAACTCGGCTCAGACTCAAAACACACTAAGACTCTCAATTTCCGAATGTCAAATGAACTTAAAATGCTAGTATTTATAATATCCTAGCAGGTCACCTGGTTAAAACTTTTACCGGGAACTTGGAATCAAAAGATAAACTTTCGGCTAGATCATCATGCAAGATGTCTATTACGAAAGGACTATGTACTCAAAAGAAATGAATAGTCCTTAAGATTCGGGCAAGTGGGGACAACCACTTGTTATCTCGTCCCTTGGAGGCTAGGCCATATGGGGACCGAATCAGACACAATCTGATTAGTACAATGATGGCCGGAATCTAGGACATCGGCTCTTTTATAAAGTAAATACACAGTGGAGATTTTTATTTGGCCTAAATCCCATGAAAACGAAAAGTAGAATATGTACAAACTAAAGTAGGATATGCAAGGATTTCATATGAGTGATCCTTACAATCAATCACTGTTAGCCCTGTCATCATAATCATGTTCATGATCCTGTCTGTCATCTTCATCTTGTTGTAACAAAGCATCTATATCAGGAGCAAGTACTTCGTATGGAATTGACTCATCCAACCAAACTGGAGCATCTTCTCTGAAGCAACAGTAGAAAGGAAAAGTATACAGATGTGGAGGTCTTTCTGATTCATCTACTGATATTAAACCTCTGAATCTTATAGAAAGATTAAATGACTCATCCTCTTCATTGGCTACCACTATTGTTTTCAAATGGGCAAAATTAAATTCTACAACAAAGTCATTCTGAGCAGCTACAAGCAACTCCCAATTGAGGATATTAGTGAATTCAAAATAACTCCTATCAAATATGTGACGAGCTCTGGGCATATACCTAAAAATGAACAGTTTGAACCAAGGAATCCACCAATTATTACTTCTATCTACTGCAACAGCATAAAAAATAACTTTGACTGACCCATGAATCCTAGCCCTTTGATGAATGGAGAAATAGTCTTCCCATGTCCAGTCAGTATTCTGAATACACCCAAAATAAATAGGATCTGTCTCCCTAGATAATGCATAATATACACGCCATGGTCTAATCCTATAAGGTAACTCTCTAGTGTATGACCATCTAGACTCTTCAGAATCAAACCATTTTTGTAGTATGATTTGCCTAAGACACAATGGTAAGACTAAGAATTGTTTTGCAAGACACTCTAAACAAAACTCATAATGACAATTGCTACAGATTGTTATTGACCTGACTCGACTAGACTTAACAGACTTTGATGATGATGCTTCACCCTGATGAAGCGGCCTGAACATTTTTATCTCTTTGATTTCTTGAGCTCCTTCTCTTGTAAGCATGTTAGCAAGATAATTTTCTGCACCTGACTTGTAGACTATATCAAAATCAAATCCTTCAAGCCATAGTGCCCATCGCAAAACTCTGGTGTTGCCTTGTTATAGCAATATTTTATTTGCTAAGATACTTTTCATATGCTTCAAATTTGTCCTGACAATAAACCTGACACATTTCAGGAATAGATGAAACCTTTTGATGCCTCTTTTTACTTCAAGTATCTCCTTATGTGAAGAAGGATACTTTTTCTCAGTATCATCAAAAGTACCTAAAGAATAGGCACACACAAGTTCTTTTCTCCCATGCTTCTGCAACAGCACTATAGCCCAAGTATGATCAAAAGCATCTGTTTCAAGAATAAAGGGAAGATTAGTATCTGGAAGTTTAAGCTTTGGTAGATCACTAATCTTACTCTTAATACTTCTGATTGCTTTTTTCATTTCATCTGTCCAACTAATGGCTTTCTTCTTTAATCTGTTTAGAAGGACCTTTGTATCTTCAGATTGGTTTTCATAAAAGTTTATTATGTAATTCAAACATCCAAGAAACCTTTGAAGAGTCTTTACATCAGGAATAAAATCCAGAAACTTTAATAGATGAGTTAGAACATGAGGCTGAAGTTCCACATGACCTTGTTCTATGTGCAATCCAAAATAATGTATCCTGATTTTACCAATCTGAAATTTTTCTTCTGAGTCTGAGAGGACCAGTCCATGCTTATAGACAAGCTGGTAAAACTGTTCTAGATGCATCTTGTGACTATTTACATCTTTACTGAAGACAAGCAAATCATCTATATAGACTATGATATAATCTATCCCACCAAAAATGTCTTCCATCCGTTTCTGAAATTCAGAGGGAGAATTTTTCAAGCCAAACGGCATGACTGTCCATTGATACTGACGATGGGGGACTGTAAATGTAGTTTTATATTTGTCAGTAGGAATAATGCCAATCTGCCAGAAACCACTTTTGAGATCAAATTTGCTAAAAACATTGGCATTAGAAATTTTAGCAAGCAACAATTCTTTATTAGGCAGAGGATACCTGATCGGCAAAAGAGCCTCATTTAAGGCTTTGTAATTGATCACAAGCCTTTTCTTTCCTCTTTTCTGCTCACTATGCTTATTGACATAGAAGGCAGGACAAGCCCAAGGGCTTTTGTTGGAGTAGCTGACCAATTTATTCTTTACACAATTCATGTTCTTGTGGACTCATGTGGTTAGCACTAGCCTTTTGTGGCTTAGAAATGTATCCTTCTTTATATGGGAGTGCTACAAAATATTTTTCTCATGTCCAAAAGGCATCTGGTCTATTAGAAGTACAATATTTTCGGAGTTTGTCAGAAATATACTGCAAGGTTTTAGGACCATGCAATTTAGCATTTTTGACAATCTTGTTGATTTTTGATAAATCTTGCAAACTTTTCTGAACCAGATCTTCTTCTTCAGGCTGAACATTCACTTTATAATCATTTGAAGCAGGAACTGTAACTGAACCAGCCTTTGTGGTAAAAGTAACAGATTCTTTACCAAAAGTAACTGGCAAATATTTTTCAAGAAATCTTGACCCAAAAAACATCAGTACCAGTATCAAAACTATACAAAGTAACAAAAACCTGTACATTGTTCAAATAGATAGGAAGTTCATGAGCTATGTGATTAATTTCCATCAGATCTTTAGTAATAGCCCTGAACTGAAGTTTAGTAGGCTGCCAATAATAAGATGGAATGGCTCCATACTTGCAACAACTACTCATGGCTCCAGAGTCAATCTGTGCATCCAAAGTGTAGGATTTTATACTGGGAACATTAATCTTTATGGGAATTACAACTCTATCTCCTATTCCCATGACATCGACCAATTCTACATTTGTCTTTGGAATATTTTCTTCTGGAACATTCTTCATCAGTAATCTTGTCAGTTTAGAATTGCATTCATCATAATCATAAATAACTAATTGCAGCTTGGATGATAACTTAATCATCTCTGATCTAGTATGATGGATGGAAGATTCTAAATCTATGATTTGTTTCTTAAGAGTATCAATTTGATTCATACCTATAGATTCTGTGATCTACAAAGGTTTGAACAGTGAATCGAACTCTTGTTGTATGAAATCATCATCTGAAAATCTTTCTTTCTTTTTCTTCTTGGATGGTAACTGACTTTCCAGATTCTCAAGTTTGTTTGTCAATCTTCTCCTTGCTGTAAACTGGACTGGGTCAAGCTGTGCTAATTCAACTTTGACTGTTGCAATCTTCAACTGTAAATCTTCTGAAGAATGAAACATTTTAATATCAGGAATGAAAGTTTCATCCGAGTCAGAAGACTCAGAATCTAATATTAACTTTCCAATTTCAGGAATTCCATTGTCCTCAGATTCTGAAGAGGATCTAGAGACTTCAAAATATTCACCGTCTGAATGGGATATAAGATCCCAATCTTGTGGATTATGAAAAGTAGAAAATATATCTACAATTTTCATTTGCTTTTTGTCTTTCTTTTCTTTGCAGGTATTGGCATAATGACCTTTCCCACAAATAAAGCAAACAAATTTTTTAGAAGGTTTTGTCCTTTTCCTAAATACTATCCTTCTTCCTTTAAATGATTTCTTTGAAGGATAATATTTCTTTCTTTTTGGCACATATTTATCAGACTTGCAAGAACAAGACTTTTTTGAAATTGCTTTAGCACTTTTCATATGACACCCAAAATCATAGGTTTCCTTGAAATTATTGCAAAATTTTGTACTAAAGTGCATTTGTTTCTTAAAATTCTTCTTAGCTTTTCTTTCTGCACATTTTTTCTGCAAAACTGTTACTATTAGGTGCTGGACAGTTGCAAAAGATTGGCCTTCCAAATTTATTTTGTGGGTCTCTATATACTGGTTGATTAGATCAGGAATTTTTCCTGGCATAGATGCTATGTAATACCTTAAATATGCAACATTGTGGGGATCATTTGCCTGATATAATAATTTCTGCATAACACAAAAATATTCTTGCAAATGATCAATATTACATAATTTTTGGGACAGGAATAATTGTGCATGATAGCTGATTCGTCTAGAACTATCCCAACAAACTCATGTTTCAAAGCATCAAATAGAGCCTTTAAAGGATCATCTTCATTTTCAACTATTTGATCTTTCTCATTTTCTGCCAATTTTTCCCACCATTGCTTTAATATACCATTAAAAGACCAAATTATTTGGGTTACTATGTCAGACTAGTCTGCTTTTGTTTCAGCTTTTCTCTATAATGCCCAAGCATGGACATTATGGAAAACAACAATGACTTCATTATAATCTAGACAATCAATATTTACTAATAATGAATTTCCATATCCTTTAGAAGCAGGATTGTCTAGTCTTACTGGTGTTGACTGAAGATTTTCAGTATATCTACTAAAAGGGCTTGTGGCTGATGCTTCATGAGGAGTAGCACCACTGGAATCTTTCTTTCCTTTATGATAAAAATAAAAGGACTCACTTCTATCCATTTTTGAACTTGGTTCACCTTGTGTTTATTCACCAGGGGTTATCTGAGTATAAGTTACTCCTGACATGGCCAGAATTGTAGGAGCAGATGATTGGCCATTTTGTGTTATCAAAGAACTAAGACTGACATAGTTCTTGGGTAACCGTAGGCTTTCTACAGAAGGAAAATCAGCTAGTCTATTCTTCATCAATTCTGTCTTTTCTTTAGCTAAACTGATTCCTTTCTAAATTTTCTCAAGTCTTATTATATCTAAATTCTCTACCCCCTTAAAAAGAATGTGTTTTTGCTCATCAGAACTGGAAGATAATTTTAACTTAGAACTGGATACATCTACTTCTCTGTAATGGGGAGGAGAAGTAGGAGTAGGAAGTGCATCTTGAAGGTGATCCAAAGATTTAGAGATAATACCCATATTAGATTGTATATCATCCAATTTCTGAGTATGTTCATTCTGCGTCCCCAAAACTTCATTATAACCTGTGTGCATATTTTTAATATGTTCTTTAATTTCGAGGACATCCTTGGCAATATCATCTATGTTTTGTAACATACAAACTATTTGGTAGTTTGTATATTTATGCATCCTTTCTGACTCATTATGTTCTGGATCTGCCATATTCTTCATGTGTAACCATTGCAGATCTACTTTCATTCTTAAAAGTCCTTCTAGCATTTCCAGGTTCTAGATGCCTTTCACTAATTTTTGCAACTATGTCTTACCGAGCTCTAGGCAATGACAAAATTTTTATCTCTGGGATGAATATCTCTTGTTTTGGAGAATTTGTAGGAGGATCTGTCTGGAAAGTAGAGGATGAGGATGGAATAAAAAACTGACAATCATCAGTTTTATGTGATGCAGATTTTTTATGGAGATTTCTTGGAGAATAATGTCTTGCAGACAGGCTTCTAGGAATAGTGACAGCTGGTTGTGAGATAACAGATTTAGTGGGAAAGTCCCTATCCCCCAAAAATGGAGAGCTTTTTAAAGAAGACAGAGATCTGGAGAGGGATGGAGTAGTGAACTTGAGTCCAGATGACCCATCAGGATGTTGGATGATAGATAATTGTTGGGGTTCTTTGGCTATTTGTAGTTGAGGATATTTTTGTGACAAAGGTTTATAGCTACTATTCCATTCATCAGGAAGAGTGCATTCTGCAAAACCAATTTGTAGGGGAGCAGTATTACCAGGGCCAAAAATCAATCCTTCTTTTAGAGCTCGTTCTTTCAATTTCGGATTTAAAGGAGGCATGGAAGTAGAAACAAATCTCAAGCAAACAAAACCATGCAGCTGAGCTATTTGGGACTGAGGAGCAACATCGAAACCATAGAATTGTATATAGGCATTCAAGAATTCATTGATATATGGATCTGTCAATGAAACTTGATATCGAGGTATTACAGATGACCAGGCAGGTCCATTATTAGTGGACTTTGAAAACCTCCTAATAGAGCATCAGAGAAATTGTTCATTCGTGTATCCAACACACATGCTAAACAAGAGGTGTTGAGACGAGGTCTCACTAATGGATTAATCCCAAATTGAACCATACCAATATGAATATATTTATAACCATTTTCCAAACCCCTTTCAACATCTTCTTTCTTTATCAGAGGAATTTGATATACTGACTGTCCAGTAGAGATTGGAATATTAACTGAAGTAAATCTGAATAACTGAGCCGCTTTAAATTGAAACACTGGTATTTTATATAGTTTTTCTACATCTATCTCTGGCAATGTCCAATTTGGATGTGGCTCATATTCTTGCATAAGAACTTTCTCATCATATAAGATATCATTATCTTGAGATTTATTTAAGAATATATTGAGAAAATACCATCTATTCTTATGAGCTAATTTCCTGTCTTCGGGTTTCTGAATGAATTCATTAATAGAACCAACCATTGAGAATGAATAAAAGTATGCACCTGAATAGAGGAGAAGAAGTCTTTGTACTCCAGGAAAGCAAACACGGCAGTCCTTCGCCTTCACAACTCTCAACCAAATCTTTGCCGCCAACTCCAACTCATAAACAAATACAGGAACCAATACTCTCTTAATGGAAAACCATACAAGAAAATTGCTTGGACAAAGAACCAGATGGCTCTGATACCAATTTTATAACTATACTCAGAAGATAAGACAATGCCCAGACTGTATATCTATATATATATATATGTCTTTGATGGCGACATTGATACTATTTTTGGTTTCTCTTGCAAATGTGGGTTCAATAGGGCGTCCTACCGCCCGCTTGGTGGGTCATAAACCGTTGACGAGGGTTCAAGTTGGAGCCGGTTAGGCCCCGATTGGGTGGCAGGGTGGTGTAGGAGGACCTTCAAGGGAGGAAAAAAACACTACATCTTCCGGTGGGGATGCTTCTTTCCTTTCCCGTGCTGAGGTAGTCAAGGCATGAGAAGCGGCGATCGAGGCAGGGGTAGCGGCGGTTGACGAGCATTTGCTGCTACCGACCTTAGAATGCTGGTGGCAGAGGCTCAGGGTCAGGCTGCTGATGGTTGTGTAGTAGATGACTCATGGAGTTGCTTAGAGAGGTTAACTTGGGGTATGTCAACCTAGGGGTTCTTTGATGATTTGGATGATTTCTGGCTCGAGACAGTGATGGCTCGAGAGAGGGCGCATCGACCGAATTTGCACTGGGCGACACTTGCAGTTTTGGCTTTTGCACCTATACTAGCACCGGGTGTAGCCATGGGTCCAGAGGACCCACCAGGCAGGGCTCATCCCTAGATATTTTTTAATGTTTAGGGAAAGCACCCATTATGAGGATGCTTCCCTATTTTAATGACATGTATATTTTTGGTTGACATGATGGTCAGGGACTTTTTTTGTATATTGGGACTCATATATATTTTTATGTGTATGCGAGATGTATATTTTTGCGGCTCTTATGATGTGTCTATGGTTATTATTTTTGTTTATGATGGATGTTATGTACCTATGATGGATATTTATGTTTTATGCCTTGTTTTTTTATGGATGATGGTTTATAAGAGATACATTATAGTCTAGGATATGGTTAGCTATGTGATCGGCTGTCTAGTTTTGATTTCTTGGTATATGGGTAAATGCAATGTGATCAAAATGATGACTCAACTGTCGTGCATGAAAGTATTTCCTAAATAGGTGTGAATCTCATAATTAAAAATCTTGGTTTAACGGCCAATACCACTATCTGGGAATTAAGATAGACATGTAGATGGCGAATGCCCTAGTTGGAGGCATTGCTCAATAACCCGATGACTGCATCATATTCTGCTTGATTATTGGTAGTTGATCCGATACATACTCCGTTGGTGAGGAACGGTGATTGGTCAGGAGAGTATATGGACCAAGAGGCTACTACTATATTTTGCGACCATCACGAGGCTCCATCAGCCAATCCAAAATAGTGGATAAGGGGACGATCCATCTGTGACACAAGGGCATTTCTTAGAAAAAAATCCTTGATGATTGTGATCATCTCAAAAATGTATGTTACATGCATCTTATCTCTAAGGTTGAGACTTCCTGCCCTTATGGGTGAAATTATTTGAGGTATAGCCCATTGACGGGGTTAGCTAGGCATGTACCGTCGAGATCAGACATCATGTTTGATCCTTTGAGGGGGCAGTGTTTTATGGTGTAAGGACCCTTCCATAATTTTTTGAACTTCCCGGGTCCTAAGGCTTCTTTTGCAACATCGTAGCGGCGGACTAGCTCCCCCTCTGAAAATGAGCAAGAAGTGATGATGCATTTGACTGATGCTTTTACCCTTTTCTTTTGTGCTTCATTATGCTGGATAGACTCTCGTTGATTTTTGTCAATGAGTTCTAACTATACCAATTGTTTCTCTAAAGGTTGGGTATCATTAAAGAGTTCGATAGCTGCGTGTATATTGGGGATTTTGTGTTCAATGGGAATCACGGCCTCCACTCCATATACCAATTGGAAAGGTGTGAATCGTGTTGAATATTTAACTGATGTGTGATATGCCCACATGGCTGAAAATACCATATGGTGCCAGTTAGTTTTATGGTTATTAACCATACATTGTAACATCATTTTGAGCAATTTATTAACAAATTCTACCTAATCATTGGATTGGGGGTAGTATGGTAATGAAAACTCATGTGTCAATCCTAGATGATGGGACATCTCTTGGAATATTTCATTTCCGAAATTATTTCCGTGGTCGGAGACTAATTCCTTATGCACACTAAATCATCCGATGACATGGTTGAAGAGAAATTGCGGTGCGGTTTTTGTCGTGTTTTCATATGTAGGCATGGCTTATACCCACTTGTTGAAATATTCGATGACTACAATAATGTATTTTTGGTTGCCAGATGACACAGGGTTGCAAGTCATAAAGTGATTCCCCATTTTTCAAAAGGGACCTGATACAATGACCGAGTGCAGAGGAGTGGGAGGTTCTCTTGCCTTGTAGGCAAAGCGTTGGCACCACTCACACTGTTTTACTGCTTGAATGAAATCTTGGAATAGGATGGGCCAAAAATAACCAACTCGCAGAAATTTTTGGGAAATATCCATCCCTAAGAGGTGGCCTCCACAAGCCCCAGTATGGCAGTCGTTTAGGGCTTACTCAGCTTGGTCGCGTGTGATACATCGGCGTAAAATAGTGTCAACGCCTCTTTGATAAAGGGTGTCCCCCATGAGAAGGTACCAGGGGGCCTGGTGGCATGTGTGCCTTTGATCGTCACGAGTGAGCTACGGCTTGAAATTTTGGGTTCACAAGAATAGGAGGATGTCGTCGTACCAAGGGTCCTTAGTTGTCACTAAGAATAATGTTCATCTGGTAGTGAGTCGTTAACTGGGGACCCTTGAGTCAGACTTCGAAGGTCAGTGATGAACTTAGCTAGGATTAATGTTTTTTTTCTCTTGGGGGAGCTAAACCATAGGTCGAATTCCTACAGTATCACTACCCATTGAGTGTACTCGTGGTTGATCAGACGGCAGGTTAGCAAATATCTCATGGGGTTCATAGATGTTATGATTGATGTAGTCCTTAGGATGATGTAATGCCAAATTTTTTATACTGCGTGTACTAGAGCTAGGGAATTTTTTTCCTCTGGTTCGTATTTTAAATTAGGGCCAGGTAAGTTCTTACTAACGAAATAGATTAGGTGCTCTTTATTATTTGGCCCATCTTGGACTAACACCCCATATATGGATGGTTCTGATGCTAATAGATATAAGGTGTATTCTTTTTCATAATTGGGTGGATTGATCAAAGGGGTTGAAGAAAATGCATGTTTTAGTACCTCCAACAACTTTCAAGCCTGATCATCCCATATGAATGAAATGTCTTGATGGAGTAGGCATAGGAAACATTGCGTGATAGTGGCATAGTCGAGGACAAAGAATCATAAGAAGTTGGCTTTCCCTTGCAGACTTTGAAATTTTTTGAGAGTTTTAGGTGGTGGCACTTCCTTTATTTCTTGGACCTTGAGGAGATAAACTTTGATCCCTTTTTGGGATACGATGAATCCTAATAGTCTACTTACATTAACGTAGAAGACACACTTGAGTGGGTTCAAGCGTAGGTTTTAGTGTCGGCACCATTGGATTACCAACCGTAAGTCCTCCAGATGGTCACTTCATTTCTTGGGTCGTATGGTGAGGTCGTCCAAGTAAGCTAAGATGAGGTGAGTCAGGTCGTTGAAGATGTAATTCATGGCTCACTGGAAGGTGGCTCGAGAATTTTTAAGACTGAAAGGCATAACTTGATATGCGAATGTGCCCCAAGGGGTAGTGAACGCCATTTTGTACCAGTTCGTCCATCGAATTTGAATTTGATTGTACCCTGAGAATCCTTCCATGAAGGACAAAGCCTCATGATCGGCGCAAGCATCAATGACTTGGTCGATAAACGGGGTAGGATAGTTGTCTTTGGGACAAGCTTTATTTAAATCTCGAAAATCTGTGTAGACTCATATGATACCCTATTTTTTCATGACCGATACAGGGTTGGAAACCCACAACATGTAAGCGATTGGGTAGATGAACCCAACTTTGTGAAGCTTGTCAATCTCTTGCTTTATGGATTTTTCCTTGGATGGGTATAATTGACACTACTTTTGGTGAACTAGTGATACGTCAAACCAGGTGTCAATGTGGTGTTCTACGATGGTGGGGCTAAGCCTTGGCATTTCCGAATAATCCCACGTGAAGATATCCCTATACTCTTGTAACAAGATTGTATAAGCGACTTCCTTGTCTGGGGAGCATGCTACCCCTAGTGATATTTATTTAGTTTTTCCTGGTTTTCTTGAGATATTCACCTTAATGGTTGGTGAAATATTTGACATATTCCCTTCTTCAAATGCATTGGGTGTTGGGATAGGGTTTTTGAACCAATCTACCTTCCCAGATGGAAGGAATTATTTGGATTCCATGGCATATATATCTTGGGTTTTTGGGCTCCTAGGCCCAAACGCTTTTTTGGAAGAAAAAACAAGTGGTGATGCATTGAGTCCCATGGACAATCTGGTTCTTTCATGGCCACTAGAATATACTCATTAGAGTGAAATGAGATGATTAGAACTGGATCATGGACCTAAGTGATAGCTCAAAATTCAAAGTGTTCAGAAGTGTGTTGAACTTGAGCGACTGGATAGATCTCGTCTTCCTAATTTCAGTGTTGTGAATGGTTCAAAAAACTGACACCGTATGAAGAAGTTATCGCAGTTTGAAAAGTCCAGTAAACTGCAAAAACTGGACTTTGACCAAGTTTGACTTGAATTGGGAAAAATTAACAACAGAATATTGTAGGGAATATTCCTATAATATTCCTTGAAATATTCCGTATGGAACAATCGGCAGATGCCAAGTGGCATCGTATTACGGGGCAATTGATTGACTTTTGGAATTTCTAGCCAATCGAAGGCTACCACGTGGCAGGCCCAAAGGCCGCCACGTGGCCCAGGTTCGGTCTTGTAAAATTTTGGGACTGCACAGGTTCGAACACCCGACCTCACCGCCCGCAGCGTCGTGCCTTAACCAGTTCAACTAATTGTGTTTCTTAACCTTATACACATTGCGGTCATATTTGAAGTTTGATTTCTAGTATGGGGGTTTGGGAGGCCAGTGGCCCCCCCCCCCATACGACCACCAGCCTATGACCCAGTGCTAAACCTTAACCACTACCCCGACGGATCTGCAAACCCTTGCAACATGTTCACATGCCAGTTTTCTGGCCAGCGGTTAAGGTCCATCCCACAATTCACGATAACCGCCCACCATAACTGCGCATAATCTCAAGACATGTGCCCACACGTTGGCTAATGTTTAATGATGCTCTTAAATACTTGGCAGGAAAGATGGAGGGTGCCCTAAATTTGGGCAATTTCCTATTTTAACTGTAGTTTCTCCACAATTAGTGGAGCTTCTTTAGGGGTCATTGGGAAAAATGAGTTTAGGCTCTATCTTGAGCTAGATTCGACCAATTTTGGAGTGCCAATAATCAATTTCGACTATATCCAACATTCCAAACTCAATGGAGTGGGTTGCAAAGCCATCAGATAATTTTTGAGTAGTTTTTTTCTTTAGAGAAGTTCTAGGGGCCACCATGGGCCAACAACAGTTTGAGGCCTAGCCAGGGGAGCTAGAGGCCTTATTAAGAAATCCAATAATCAATTTTGGATGTTTTAGATGTTCTAGAAATAATTGTGTGGTTTTCAGAGCATGTAGAGGACTTATAAAGTATAATATGCTTCAATAAATTTCCAGGGGCCATCAGTGCCAGCTTTTCCCAGCAGCAGTTCGGGGCCTAGTCAAGGCAGCTAGAGACCTTATTCAGTGAAATAATAGTCATTTCTGACTGTAATCAACAGTATGAATCCATTTATGGTGGTTTTGAAGCTTTTGAGTACTTCTAGAGGTCGATAACACATAAAATAATTTTTCAGTGACCCTAGTGCCAGGGGGTGCCGACAGGTGTTGGAGGCAAAAATGGAGTAGATGGAGGTGATTTTTAGTGAAAAATAGTCTATCCTAATTAATTATGGCATTATAAATCCAATGAAGGGATTTTCATAACCATTTTATGACTTCTAGAGCTTGAGAAGCTGAAGGGAATTTTTGGGCAGCCCTGGGCAAACCATGGAGGAAGGCCTAGTTTGGGGATGCAGTGCTTGTTTTGAGAAAATGATCAATCGATATTTTGTGTTTGTTATGTGATGGAGACAATAGGTGTGGTTTCATGGACAGTAAAATAATTCTGAAGGAGTTAGTGCCATGGAAAAGTTCAATGTAACTCAGTGCACCGACATAAGGAATCAAGTCTAAGGGAGCCTAAATTTGTTTGCAGAGTGATGATAGCCATGACAGGGATATAGATGGTATTCTAAGCCCTTTGGTTTAGTTCAGTAACCATTTTAGTTAAGTGTGGAACTTGTAAAAGAAAATTTTCCATAATCCCAAAGAGCCAAGTCAAGATGACAATACCTCAAGGAGACGTAGCCCACGATATTCGGGTGAACTCCTAGATTAATTTTGTTGTGATGTGTGGATGTTTTATTGTTGTATTATATTTTTTTTACACATGTTTAATTTCAGAAAGAAAAAATGGACTTAAGACACTTAAACAGTTAAAAATCATGCACCTCTTTCAAGCGTAAATTCCACAAATTGTCAAGTATAAGCTAGATCTTTTATTTGTTTAACTGAGTGGGAGGTTCTTGAAAAGCATAACAAGTTATCCAACCCATTTTCAGAACACAAGATGTCTAAGGTGGAATTTGTTTGTGTGAGGCTGTGAAGATTTGGTCTGGGCCTAACAGTGCTAGTCGACATATATGAATATGATTTTTTGGTTGATGTTGTGGAACCAGACGAGGTTGACAGGGTGCAGACGGGTTGGGTTTGCACTGTCAACGGTACTAATACTATTGTGGTAGTTGTTGCGGTCTCGACACCAATGAAATATGAGTGGAAAAAATGTGTCATGGTTCCCATGCATGATGAGATGAATCATATATGGCATTGTGTCGTCCGCTTTAAATGGTGGAATAATTTCCATTATGGTGGTTTGTTTGAGAGAAAAATCATGCTCTTTTGGCGGCGTACTAAGGGTACGTGCACATTCCTGTACTTGGAAGTTGCGTTGAATGCAGAGGTGCTAAAATTGTTTCATCATGGGGCACATCTTTGATTCCTGGTTATGGTTCGTGAAAATGGTGCATGGAGTAAAGGTACTTATCAAGTATATGGTGTGAGAACCAACACTACTCTCCATGCCAGAAGTGGATGCTAGGAGATGTTTGGGCATTAGGGCCTTTTTGCGCTTTTCCCATATCCAAGCCTTTGGTATTGTTTGGTGTGGCTCCTTTAGGGAGTCCAAACTCAACTTTGTTCTTGCCGCTTGTAACCTTGGGAAATATTCACAATTCATAGTGTGGTGTAATTGTGAGAAAATCCTACAATAACAGCGTGTTATCTTCTCCTGATTAGAGAGATGGATCTGCGGTATGGCAGTGACCATGCAAATACTGCCAGTGAGTTTCTTGAGTTCCTGAAATTGATTGACCATGTGGCCCTTTCGATCACATATAACACATGGTTTTCTTGGTTGTTTTTGTGCCCTGCTAGGATGATTCGTTGCCTTAGCCTTCCTAGGGTTTTGGTGACGATGGAGCGAAGGCTGCATTGCACTAGGTTGCCTAGGTTCGAAACTAGTTACATTCGGGTATTTGGTGACCAATGAGCGTATGATGTCTAACATAGGTTGAAATTGGGGGATGTAAGTACAATGTAGATCATGATGGTTTTCATAAAAAATCAGAAAATATTGTTGATTTTTGGTTCTCCACTCCTTTTGGAATACTAGAGTAATTAGGTACCATTTGTGAAGCGATCATAAATTTGGGCATTGAGCGATCAAATGATTATGTGTGTTGCACAATGCACAGGATAGGATTATTCGAGGAGGGAATTGGGGGCAATAATTTTCCCCCTTTTTGGTTGTTTTTCTGTTGGTGTGAAGAGGATGGACCTGGTTGCCTCATTTTCTTGGGTTGTCGAAATTTCCACTGAGTTTGAATTCGATTTGTGTGTTGTAGTGAGACGGGTTATGGCATGGAAAAAAAAATTTAACTCTGAATGAAATCGAGGGATGTAGGGACAACGACGAACCAGGTTGTTATATGAACACACTCGGCACGATTATTGGACTGCTCGTAGGTCATGATATTACACTCGGTTGACTGGGTGCCTGTAATATCCCTTTTTGAGGATTCTCAAGATTCTATGTCAGAGATGGACTACAGAGGAATTTACTAGTTATGTCACCTCTGAAAAGAGGGTGAGAACTAGAGGCTTCTTGTCCAACTGTAGACTCTTCCTATAGAACTTGTAATAATCCCTTTCAGGAATCTCAACAAGGTCTTCAATGAAAACATTGTATAAGAAAATATGAACAAGAATAACGCAGATTAGGGCTGAGATCCCCTCATTTATGCTGTATGTCACTTATACATATAATTTCAGCTGAAAAAAATTAGTTTAGGCACATTAAACAGATCTCCCAAAATGAAGCCTAGCTAGAAATCAGCCAAAGAGAGAGGCTGCTGAAACACAGAAACCCCAGCAACTAGAATTGCGCAGTTTTGACTGAAACTCAAAGGAGGACAGCCAAATATCTGATAATTCAGAGATATAACAGTAAATTAGATTTATATTTGAGCTTATAGACTCTACAGTAGATTACAAAAAAAACTAGGGCAAAATCCATTCAGAAATTAGAGCTGCAACTAGGAATAAACTGCAGAAATACATAGACAACGTTATTTTTCAGATGGTTCAGCTGCTGTACATTAAATTTCAGATATCTGACATATAGATGGATGAAACATCACATATAATACAGATCTGGAAGCTATAAGACATTAAGAACAAGATCCAATTGGAATTATATCAAAATATGGCACAACAAGCTGTAGATCTGAATTACAAATTGTAGTGCTGCAGAAAACCCAGAAATTTCTGAAGATAAATTTTATTGCTGAAAGAGATCAGATCTATAGAGACATGGTTCAGCAACCCAATCCATGGATCACCAAGGGAAGGCATGCCAATCACCAAGAGATCTTCCTCCAAACTGATAGCAAACTGAAATAAGCAAGCCCTCTCACAAAATAACGTAGTATTGAGCAGAAACTGCACAGAGGATGAAGGAGACTGAATAACTGGAATGAAATTACAGATATGATACAAAATATGGATCAGCTATCTCTTTGGAGGCTGAAGAACACACTCCAATAGAGAAAGCCTCTCAAAACAAGCTAGATCTAAGAAAATCTAGAACACCACTTGCTACAAAAGATAGCAGCTGCAAAACCCTCAATGGGCTAGCACTGCTCATGAAAGATAGAGCTTGGTCTCAAACCAGATAGTGGCCAACTTCAGCAAGGAACTCCTCCAATGATCCTCAAGGGAAGAGATGAAACCCCTAAACAGGAATTCCAATCACAATCCTCCACTAAACAACAAAGAATGGTATTTGTCTAAGCAGAAAAATACTTCAGAAATATGATCTATCAACAACCTCTTCATGTTTCTCTCCTCCTTCTTTTATAAGTTGAGAAAGCGCTTGCAGACCCTAAACCACTTTGATGAGTTAGCCCTCTTCACATTAGAGGCTCCCTTCTAGAACTGTGCAGTCCCTTTTGGAGATGCAATGAACCTAGACAGCACAGTTGACTTGGTCAACGTGGACCCAATCTTGGCTCAAAACCTCTTTCACACCTGCAAGTGATTATTTACATAGCCCTGATTTGCCTTTTTTCACATGGGCATTGATTTATTTAGACTTCTTAGGAGTTTTACGTGTCCTCCTTTATTCATTTATTCACAAAACATAAATTAAATCAAAATTGAATGTATCCTCTTAGCTAAGACTAAGTAGGAACATTACAGTACCATCTTTGAAATAAATCTAGAGTTGCACAGTCAGTGATGAAGTGATCTCGTTCATCACAGAGTGCGCAGAGCTAGACTGGAGCATGAGGATGATTACGGGAAGGAGGTGATCGTTCGGGTGATCGTCTCTCCTCCTAAACATATAATATGGTCCTTGTTTCTTCCGTCCTTTGAGTTGTAGTGGTGTTTGTGGATTCCGTGTCTGAGCTAGCTAAGTCAGGGGTTTTAACGACGAAGCATCGCATGAAATCTAACATAGACAGGAATCAATAGATATGGGGACAAATCACATGTGGTGGTTACTCTAACAAATTTGACATGTATGTCGTCGATGTCGAACTAATTTTCTTTGGGAAACTCGGGGGACTGGATACCAATGGTTAAATGCCCTTAACTCGGGGCACTGTGTGACTAAGTGATCAGGCTCGTCACATAGTGCGAAAACTGGGACATGTGGTATGGCCTCTATTTTCCATCTCTGGGCCATTGAGGTGATTGTATATGAGCAAGAAGTAGTCTCCTCTCATATGTATAGTATGGTTTTAGGTTCTCCCTTGTCTATTTACATGGGTGGAACTGAGGGGTCCTCTTGGTAAGATTTATATAGGACTTGCAAGGCATCCCTATATCACGACATCTTTGGGTAATGATGGGTATAATGCCCATAATGGACACATATGGCGCATACATGATTGGTGCGTAATGATTTCCCTTGGTTTTTCATGGCTTGTTCCTTTTTATGGGAATTCAAGGTCGGGACATTTCTTTCGGTGTGTAGAAGGGATTTCAATTCATCTAACTCTAGGAAAATATTAGTAGGATGATGTACGATATCGCACAACACGCAAGGTTGTAATGCCCTAGGTAACTTGGGGGTTTCGATTTTCTTCCCTTTTTTGTTATTTTTCTTGGTCATATTATCTGGGACTACTATAGGTGTTTTGTTAATCGTTCTGACCTCTTGAGGGAAAATAGGGGTTATTCCTGTAGAAGTGATCCCTGGACTCCATAGCATGGATGGTGGGACCAAATACCACACGAGTATTGTGAAAGCCATATCTAGCAATGTCATAGTTTCCATGACTCTTTTTGACACAAAACCAGGTGGGGGTATAAAAATGGGGTTTGCGAAATGGCATAGGGTAGGAATGTCGTGCCAGTGGCTTCAACTCCATACTATTGGTTTCTATGTCTGGGCTAGTTTCAGTGTTTAATGAGAGCATCATGCACACCGGTGCCCCCGTGCTTTCTAGGACTCCATCTGTTATAATAGGTGGATCTCCTAGGAATGACCCTAGGATGGATGATGGTTTAAATTAGCTAGGTCTAATTTTGTATACTATGTAAGTGGTTTTGTAGTTTTCTACCTACGGTAACACGAAATCGAGGGTCGTTATGGGTTTCTTGTCATAGTATGTGAGCTGGTCGATGGTGATGATTTGACCATCATTGGGAAACATCATTACCCTAAAGATAGAGGACGCGACTGCAGGCATGGCATACATATAACTCCGCCATAGGACTATATTCTTGTCTATTTGTACATCTAGTACCTTAATGTCTCTAAGAACTATCTTTCCGGCTAAGTTTGCAGGGACATTTTGATATAGACTGATGGGGCCTGAAGGGTGACCGTCGTATGCTCTGAGCATGATGTCAGATGGTTTTAATTCAGGGGATCCTAACTTTTTCCAAATTTATTTGGACATGATACATGTGGATGCTCCTTCATCAATGATGCATTGGTGTACGGTGATGTTCTGAACTAAAACTGGTATTTAGAAAGCGACCAGAGAAGGAAGCCTCGGGCTTGCTTTGTCTAAGTCGAAAACCATTGGGCATGAATTGGAAGGATCGATTGCGCCTAACACGAAAAGTAAGGCTTTCCTTTGTCTTGGTCACGATTGCAAAACTTCCAAGGCTGACATAGTAGCTGGTGATTTTGCTAAATAATCTACTATGCTATAGCTATGAGTATCTTTAGAGTGATGTCCTATGCACTTAGTTGTTCCCTTGACCATTTTTGGAAGGGGATCTATAGGTACTTTGGATATGGTTAAAGGTGCATTAGGTGCACTCGTACTCGTACCTGATGGGTTGGTTCCCGGGGGTGTATGGTAGTTCCTATTCCTTGTTTGGAAGAACAATTCTTCGCCATCCATGTAGATCTCGTGACTTCCTCCTCTAGTATCATTTTGGGATGGTTTTTTTTTTTCTGGGTGTTAACCACTCCTTGGTGGGGGGAAGGCTCCTCCATTACTGTAGTTTGTTGATTAGGTCCCCCTTTTCCACAGTTACCCTGAAGATTTTTCAATTCGGGGAGTTCTAAACAGTGGTGAGTATAATGGTCATATTCACCACATATGACACAAGAATAATTTGTCCTTAGACTGGGTCCCTTGTTTTTCCCTTTAGAGATACTATTTGGCTCTTGGTTTTTATTTCAGTTGGGGTTTCCCCCGCTCTGATATCATGGGGGGTGTTATTGATTACTGCCCCCCTTCCAGAATCTCCCTTTTGCTTTTTCCTAGGCTTCTTTTTTGCAGCATTTGGAGGGATATTTTTTTTCTCCTAGTCGTAATATTGTCACTGTTGAGCCCAGGATGGTTGAACTAGGTTCACCGACACATTTTTTTTCGTTGGTGGTGGATTTTGTGCAGGGAAAGGGGGATATGGGTTCCCTTTTCCATGATTGGTGTAAGCTTGTTGGGGAGGCTCTCTTGTATCAACTTTCCTATCAAAGTACTAGTTCCCCTGCGAGGGAGGGTATGAGCCTCCCTGTTATTGATGGTATGGTATTACCCTATTCTTCATATTCTGTAAAGGTGTAGACTAGATTTGATGGTAGCCAGTTTGTGATATGTTCTTAGTATAATCGTACGATTATCCTGGGTACTGGATACTATTGCTTAGGTGACCTTGGATCAAGGACCTGATCAATCCATCTACAGTATTCGACACACCTGGTAACTCTCTATAATTTTGTAGGCATGGGGCATTTGGTAGGAAATTGTAAATATATCCAGACTGGGTGTAAATGAGTTCAAGTTCTTGGGCCTTGCTAATGGCGTCCTCCTACGAGGTGGGTTTTGGTGTCACCAAGTCTTTTGAAATATCAGGTATCAGAGTTTTCAAAAATACGTCCAACAACACTCTATCGTCAAGTTTGGATTTACACAAACTACGACATCGTCGCCATTTGTGGAGGTGGCCTGATATATGGATGACTGGGGTTTTCCTAAAATGAGTCATCAGTTCCATTCTTGAATCATGATGAATGGGTATCTGAAATAGGTGAGGAACACGGTAGCGAGGGAGCTAAAGGTTCCATGAGAAGCAGAAGTTTTCTCGACATACCATTTCGCCGCAAGACCTATTAGGGTGCATTGAAAAAGTCTTAGTCTAATGGTATCATCAATGATACTATTGGATGAACACCATAAGTGGAAAGTCATAATATGATTTCTTGGGTCTTCCTCTTGGTTTGCTTCGAATTTTGGTATATCCAAAGGGAGATTTGTGGGCATGGGAGGCCAATTAAGGCCATGAGCAATGGGGTAATTAGTTAACTTCGTCATATCTCGAAGGTTAAGTGATGCTAAGAAGGGTAACTGAGTATTGACTGCCATTGTACATTGTGGAAAAACATGTGTCTGAATGTGATGGTTTAGGGGGGCTGCCTGGGGAATATTACCCTATGGCATTCCCTCATGAATATTTTGTGACTCCTCAAAGGGGTAGCACTTCTCTGTCCTCTATGGGTTGTGGGATGAGTTAAGTGTGGTGACCTTGCTGGGGTTTCCACGGGTGTGGTGTTGGGTGACCCTTGCGGGTTTCCAATCACAAATGCCCTGATAAAGGATGAATCGATAATGGTGGTAGTGTGTCGTTTTCGATGCCTAAATGGTGGGAGACCTGGCACTCCTCCCTCTAATGGGGGGAGGTCCAAGAAACACCTAGATCAACGGGGTCCCGTTAGGTCCGTTATGGTGTCGACTAGCTTAATCTTGGTGAAATTTTTCGTTTGCTGGAAGAAGGAATATTTTTATCAAAGAAAATACGATCACATGCATAAAACAAAGCGAAAAAATAAGAGGTAATTTTTCCTTTAATTTAACATTATGTGATCAAGCAAGAAAAAAATGTCTTTTTTTTGTTTTGCGTATGATACTCAAAAGCCATAGATATAGACCTATTTTTCATTACACTCTCAATGTAACTAGGCCTTGCGAAGATGTCTTCTGATGGGTAGTGGGGCTAACGTCCCGATAGAATTGGCGACGCCTTCCAGTAGCTGAAGAATTGACCAAAGTTATTGTAAGAGGGTCAAGTGCTACCTCCACCATCACCTATAGGGAAGGATCCCTAGTTTTTTGGCCACTAAAGTACCATCATCCCACGTGAGCATTTGAGTCTTGAGTTTCGTGGTACTCAGCTACCAGTACTGCGCACTAGATGGGTTAGGTAGCCCAAAAAATTATCGCACGCACTAGGCCTAAGCTTAAACCCCCTCTCAAACGGGTCTCTGGTAACACTCGGGTATTCATTCTGTGGGCGGATAAATGGATTTGAAGCTCCCTAGAAAGTCAACATCTATGTTTCAAAATGTATTATGACCACAACAACTTATTAGATGCCTACCCCTGATGGTCCTGACCTGAACTATAAATTCTTTTGTGGCCCTTGTGGGGATAATTTAGTGAGTTCGATTAGTGATTATTTTTAGAGAGTCTAAATTTTTATTAGGGTGTGCCTTCATGAAGTAACTATAACAAGAGGATAAAGGTCCCAACACACCGGGTTATTTTCGGTCCAATGCTTATTGTTGTTTCGTGTGTTCTTTGGAGTGTACAATCACAAGTGTTATGAGATTTGGATATGTGTTTATCCTTTACAGTATTTTTCTAATTACCCTATGTGTGATTGTTCCTTGCAAAAATAAACTATGTGTGGATTATGGGACGCTTACTCCTTTCCTACATAGACTATGTTTGCACTATAGGGAGATGGAAATTTGTCTTAGGAAAGTGTTCATGTGCATATAGGCTCATTGTGAGGTGCAAGGCTGGCAGATATTACTTGATTTCTTTTCTACAATTTGGTCCTAATCTAAATTCCTAATGAAAAATTGAACTAATCTAATGTGAAAATTGAAAAAAAAATGAATTAGCTAAATATATGTGGATATATGGGCCACTTAATTTTATGCTAATTACACTATGTGTTTTGTATATTTTATCAGAAAATTGTATGTTCAGACAACATTTGTGGATTGAAGGTCACTTACTTTTTCTGACTTAAACTATGTATGATTTGCAAAAATTTAAAAAAACTAAAATTAAAACTACTTAGCTGCTAAGCTAAATTCTAGCAAATAAGAGTCATAACTAGTCATGAAATACCAGAACATGGTGATGGAAAATTTTTTAAGGGTCGCCAAGCACTTTACAACTACAAAAAAATGGAAAAAAAAAAAGCAAAAATGAGCTTGATGCCTACCACGCAGCTTATCTTCCCACTGGCACGAAGCGCGCATTTGTCAAAGAAGAGAGTGTGTGGTCGGGCAGAATGCAAGGAAAATGCCTCCTCTATTGGGTAGAACTCCTCACTGAGTGTAACTGAAGATGCTCAGAGGATGCGGGGGTGATTTGCAGCAAGTTGAGCAGGAAGAAGGACCTTCATCAACAACCATTAACTTAAAGAAATAATCTAGTGGAGTCTCCATTCCCGTGGTAGTCTATTTGGTGCATGGGCGGACGAAATACACTTTGCTTGGTAGGGAGGTTTCTTACCTACATAAGAGTCACAGGTCAGAATGGTTTGTCAAACGTTAGTGGAACAAGTTCAACATGTAATAAGCTAATTTAGAAAGGGAACATAGCATGCTACATAAAAAATGAAACAAAAACAACACATCATGCACAAGATGTATGCTCAATAGAGAAAAAACACTAATAACTCAACAATTGAGAGCTTCTCCCTTTATTAGGTGTTGGTAATATTAGAAGATAGAATGTTAAATCTCTTGTCGTGGATACTTCGAGCTACGGAGCTCCAATATCCAGGACAAGTGGGTCTCTTCCCCTCAAGTTTTCAACATGCCTCTCTTTCCTCTTAGAGGATGGTAGATCGACGAACATGTGGTGAACTCCTCTCTCTTGTACTAAGATGTTGGGTGGCCAAAAACTAAGTCCTTCCAATCCTCCTGCTGCTGGACAACACAAGCTAGTTTTCTATGGAGAAATTTGGCCAGCATAACAATGTGTCTCCCATTTCTCTTCCCAAGGCTACCTTTTATAGAACATTTTCAAATTTTCCCTTCTTCTCTTGGCCCAAGATGGATGGTGACACAAGAGTAGGGGTATGATTCCTTTCTATGCTGCACTAAAGCCTCAAGGTGGCTCAAAGGTGACTATACTTGGTTTGGTTGAGTGAGAATATTTTTCACCAAGTGTGACAAGTCATCCCGGATGGTGACATTTCTTCATCTGCAGCATCGCGCGGCTATCGAAGAAAAAGCCACATAGTGCGTGACTATCGAAGAAAAAGCCACACTACACACTAAGAGCCAATGTTGCATGTGTGCGGTTCATAAATTTTGTCCTCTAACCTCAGGAAAAATTATATTTTTGGTTTCTCCTAATGTATTTTTTCCCTAAAAACCTTTATCTATACCTTTTGCTTGACATTTTTAATTTTTTTTTTCCCGTACAATTTTCTAGTTTTAACAATGGTTTACATCCTCAACCCCTCCCCATACAATTTAAACATGTGACTTAGTGGAGATTAAACCCCATGCAAACCAACTCGCCTATTCCTCATAGGTTAAAAAAATTTATTTGTCTCTACTTGTTTTTTTTTTAACACCCATAAATTTAAATCAATAATGTTTTTACATTAAATAATTATTATTAATATTATTATTTTAATTATTATTATTATTATTATTTTATTTTTTAATTAATAATATTCTAAATAAAATGTTAAATATAATTTATTTATTTATATCATTTTTATTTTATTTATTTATTTATCTCATTTCTATTTTTAATTACAATTACATTTTCGTGGTTAACATATTCCCTTTTATATTGTTAATAAATTCCATTCATGTTGTTATTATGTTATTAGTGTGCATTAGATATAAAATACATCAAAATCCATGTTCAAATTGTTATTGTTCATGAACATAAATTCATCAAACACATGGAAAAATTTAAATATCCTCTCTAAAATGCCATATCTAATCACAAAAATCGAATCACTAATATAAAACAAAATCCCAAAAACATGTGGATGAATCAAAGACAAAATCCCAAAAATATGTGGATGTAGTAATAAAAAAATCCCAACAAATTCTATCCTATCCCTTATTAAATTTAAAATTATTTCCTACAAATCAAATTAAAATGATTATTTACAAAATTATATTATAATAATAATATGATAATGATAAATCATTGAAATGCAAACATATCAATCCAAATCACCAATACTTTAATAACAAAAAGAAAAAATCACATTAATATAATTTTTTTATTTATATATTAATATAAATTTCATAGCCAAACCAAATTTCAGTCACACTATAATAGATATAGTATATCAACCTATATTAATATATGAAAGTACAAATTTCTCTTCCTATTACATATATCAACATATAATTAATATATGAAAGTACAAATTTCTCTTCCTATAGTATATCAACCTATATTAATATATGAAAGTACAAATTTCTCTACTTATTGCATGTTTATATGTAGTCGCATGTTTATATTTCTCTACTTATTGCATGTTTATTCGTACTTCAAATTGCTTTTGTTGAGGCACCACACAAAAAGTGGCTAGTATGACATCTCAATCCTAATAAATATGTACATATATTAACTTTTTATCTCTTTAACGATAGTTATATTGATTCTATTATTAATTAATTTAATCGTAGCTTTTAAAGATAGTTATATTGATTTTTTTATTAATTAATTTAATCATAGCCTTTTAAAGATGAATACTAATATAAATTATTATTTATATGAAAAAGGAATATAACATATATTTTTATGTTTAAATGAAATATTTAAGAGTTATTATTTAATAAGAATTTCAATGAATTTTTTTAAAGTTATTATCTAAAAAGAGTGATAATTAAAAAAAAAAAAATTCTCTGATTTTTTTGAGATTAAATGATTAATTAATTAAAAAAACATTCATATTTAAGAAAGTACATATTTTATAATATATGAAAAATATATAAAGTTTAAGTTTAATATTGAGTTGACTCATGATAATATGATATAAATCGATGTAATATAATGTTTAAGAATAAAATAAAAAATAACAAATCATTATTAAGAAGAATACACATTTTATAATATATGAAAAAATTACAAAATATAATTTTAATGTTAGTTGACACATGAGAATATGATATAAATCGATCTAATATAATATCTAGGAATAAAAATAAAAATAACAAAATAATATGGAGGAGATGTCTAACATTATTTACATAGTAAACATTTATTATCCTAGATTTATATTAACTTGAGATCTTTTAAGCATTGAAAGATATGTCTCTCTATTCTTTTTTATTCCTCATTATGTTTAATAGATTTAAAATTAAGGTGGATATATGTTTATATTAGCACAACCACCATGTAATTGAATTACTAACTCATATTACAATAAAATTCTCAGAAACTTGTCAATTGGGGTTATTTCTAATGGTTGGGTAGAATGTTTGTTATCTTCTCCACCCAAGTTCAAATCCCAACGAGTAACCTGATGTTGAGAAATATTGATGTAATAGATACATGCATATAAATATTGCTGTATTGACCCTCACTTTGGCTCTAGACTAAGAAAGACGATGATTTCCCTTGAAAAAAAAAAGTCCTTGGAAATTGGCAATGATTATAAAATAATTGTGCATAATATATTTTTGTCTAGAGAAAATTCATTAACTTCCCCTCATTTTAAAAATACTATCAAAGGTAAACAATGTTCTTTAGAATTCTCCATAATTAGTAATAAACTCGAGAATGAAAAAAACAAAACATAAAATAGGATTTAAAACACATTAAGATAAAATGTTGCATGTAGTTTAGTCTCTATCGAACCGTTTGAATATATAAATTAAATACCTAAATAAATTAAGAAATCCAATAAGAGAAGGAGAATCCACCTAACATATGCTTTCGTTTCATGGTCAAAAAGTTCTTGAAACTATCTGCACTAGAGGGAATCGCTATCAGAGATTATCTCATCACTAATTCAATGAGACCTGGTACTCCACCTCTAAAGGACTTGAACTTTGTGTGCATGTTGGTGGGAATTTCTAATATAGACTTGAGGTTTGTATGCATGTTGGTGGGAATTTTTGATAGAGGAATCAATTGTGATACATTGTTGGAGTATCACTAAACTCCTATCACTTTAGCAACTGGACATTTCCAAGGAATCTTCTAAACTCCTCCTATTTTTCCTCGCTAGATGAACGATCAATTGCTTCCCTTTCGAAGCGGACATAATTGTCTTAATCCAGCCACTCAACAAGGGATCACAAACAATATTCATACAAAGAATAGATTGAAGGTGGCCTCAATTGAAACCAAAGTATCCAATATTCTATGGAATATCCAATTTTATATGGTGCTTCAGTCCTCTCCTCAATGGGTTAACTACCTCTGTTATCAAGATGAAGAGTTGGGCTAGCATTTTGAAAGGTCCAAAGAGAATGGGAAATAGAAACAACTAGAAAAAATGGAAACCTTTAATTTCCAGTGATGTTAACAAACCGTCTTCTAATAGATATAGAAAGAAATCAAAGTCTAGTTTATACATGTCAAGCAACTGTGTTCCATATACATATGCAACCCTCTTAATCAGGTGCTTTAATGATGTGGGAAGGTATATTGCAATAATAATCTTAGCAATTTTAGCATTTCATTTGGTGAAGCAATAGTGATGGGAACTGTAGCTCCCAACTCAAAAGGAAGAGGGTCAAATTGTCATTGAGATTACCATTGATTGTTAACAATTGTATTGGATCATAATTCAGCATCAATTACTCGATTATTTTTTGCAATGGAAAATCTAACCAATGAAATGTTTAGAAAATATTTTTTTATTATATTAAAATATATATAATTTATTTTAAAAATTAAAAGTCAAAGGAAAACTAATAAGAATCAAAAGAAATATTTGATTTTATAATCCACTTTGGCAAATATTAATAACAAATTTCATTTCACCTACTAAAATAATACCGACTGACTTTTATAAAACCTTAAGAATTATGACCTTTTTTTATAATTCATAAACATGTATTTTCAAACAATAATCCATGTCTCTCAAATTAGGCTTTGTGATTCACATTGTATATCTCAAATTATTTCAGTAAAAAATCACATTAAGATGTTGGGTATACACATTTTAAACCACCAGGTATGGTTCATTGTTAGGACTAAGATCTTAGTCATGGTGATGAACCGCATTAAGTGGTTTGAAACGTGTTGACCCAACAACTTTAACATGATTTTTTAAAAATATTTTCAAATAAATAATCCATGTTTCAATGATCTACCTTATATATAAAAGAAAGATACTATGTAGGGTGGGTCGCTTCCAAAAAAAAAAAAAAAAAATTACCATGTGTACGGTTGGAGACCATTATCTAACTGATAAAGGACTAGTAGTTACCCGATGTACCCCCTACGCAACCGATGTATTATGGACATAGGGAAGGACATGGATACTTTTAACCAATTAAGTAGCAACTTGTTAGGGAAATGTGAGATATTAGGAGTTTGTTTCATATTTTTATACCTGCCAAATGGAGGGTTAAATTTTTATTTTTATTTTTTGGTCAAAAAACTTTGATTTCTGTTCAAACCAAAATTTGTTATAAAGTTTTCATAATAATTTTCAAAAATTTATATTAAAACAAGTTTTTGAAAATAAAAAATTATTTGTAATTTTTTTATAAATGAAATTTATATTCTTTGATTGATTGTTGACAATTTTTGTGGTTTAAAATACATTTGTGAGAAAAAAAAAAAAAAAAACTAATAATCACACATAGCAGAAATTTAACAAAACTATGTGTTGGTCGGAGAAGTTGTCGTTTCTCTAGTGGCATGTGTCACTTTATCAATATTTTTTCCCACGAGCTCCTTAAGAAAGGCAACGAATGAGTGGACGTGTCCAATTTGGTAGAGTTGTCAAGATCTTGCAAATATTGAGTGAATATAATTATTGCATTCTCAAGCAGTTAAGGAGCAACTTTTCTTGAATGTTCGAAGCAACACCTAGCCAACCCAGCCCATCCCTTATGACCTTTATTCTCGTAAAAGTCGAAGTACTAAGATGGAAAATCCTCGTAGCGTGTGCACAAAATTATGATGATAAAGAGTTTCATTCATTGAAAAGTCATTGTAATTTGGAAGAAAAATGTATTTGGCAAAGATGATAGGGAAAAAACCATGCCTTCTGGTACGATCATACATTCTTTTCGTTGATGGACCCTATCTAGGTGTAATATTTTGGCGACGTCTTTACTATGAAGGTGGAAACTTTGCTCGGAGGTCAAAAATTTGATTTTACACTACACTTGGTAGTTCGAAACGTGTCAGTTCTATAATTTTCTATGTGATTACCTGGAAAATTTATATAAAATATAAAATCTTAAACTCATTGTAAATAAAATTTTGATTTCTCAAAAGATTATGGAAAAGCTCTTATTATGTTAAATTTTTATATTGGTGATACGGGAGACGGATATCTGGTAGAACGTGATAGAACATGTTGCTTTCTATGTTGAGAATAGCTCGTTCTTGCAGGGATGGGGTGCGTTATGTTGATCTCATCAATTGTTCCTATATGTGATTCCTAAATGTCATCATTTTAAGGTTTCTTTGGGTTTTCACATGATGAGATTCTAGTTATGTTATTTTCTGCACGTTCTTTGAGCTTTCTGGAGGCGGTCGAGGTTGGCATGACCACTTTGTTGGTCATTATAGCATCAGTTATTCTCAGATCAATCTACCATACTCATAAGAGTAATGGTAGAAGAAAGGTTCGATAATTTTAAGTAACTTGGTTAAGCTGGTGGGGTTTACAGAGGTTATGCTATGATTCCATGAACCTTTTAGAGTCGGTTGAATTCGTATGATATCATTTCTATTAATATTAGCTATCTTCATACTTCGATCCATTTATATGGTTCACAGAACGGAAGATTGATGTATATCCAAGAGGATTATTGTCGTTATCAATCCTCTTCATCCCAGGATTCATCATCCGATTCTATTGATCTGGGTCCTCCCACGGGTGCTTCTTGCTTTTTCTATGGAGGATATGGAAGGAATATTTTATTATATCCCGACCTTGTAAGATTTTTGGATTCCATTTATGCAAGAGATGGTGGTCTTTCCTGGGTTGTATGTGTTGTTGCTGTTGCCAGGCTTAATGGTTCATGTGGGGTGACTGGTATTTCCGACCAATTATTCCGGTGAGATTCTGGCGGTTTTTGAATTATGGTTGAGTATTGATTTCTCGTGTTAGGAGTAGGTGATCGGAATTCTGGGCTATCAATGCTAGGCTACTCCCGATGCCCAATGGCGGCTATGTAGTATGAATGTCTGAGGTGGTGATGTGAATTAAGCCTCTCTCAAAGGGTAATTTGTATGCCTCTGCCTCATCTGATCATCCAGAACTATTTATCATTTGGTCCTTTTTTAGCCTTTTTTAATCCAAGTCTTTAATTTCCTTTGGATTAGTTCCGGCGTATAATCAATGATGAGGTTTATTAGCGGTACTACTGTCCATATTTGATCGGGATCAGGGGGTGTATTTGGGAATTGCCTTTTCCAATGGTTTTTGAATATGGTAGTGTATTGATTCCCCTTGTAAGGAGTAGGTGATCAGAATTCTAGGCTATCAATGCTTGGCTACTCCCGATGATCAGTGGCTACAATATAGTACAAATGAGTGAGGTGGTGACGTGATGTAGGACTCTCTCCAAGGGTCATTGTCTGCCTCTGACTCTTTCCAGGTTTTTATTCTTTTGGATTTGTGCCGACGTATAATCAATGATGGGGTTATTGCTGGGATTTTTTT